>MU005580.1:250643-276562 GCA_010405425.1 Lentithecium fluviatile CBS 122367
ATTATAAGAACTATAGAACTTATTTAGCGTAACTACTAGTTTAAAGGAATAAAATAAAAGGTTATAAACTACATTTAAAAATGCGCAGACTGCTAAAAGAATAAACACGGCACCTACGCATTATATAAAGAAATGTAAGCTATCTAGATTCTAGAAGAACCCTAAACTAATATCTTTATAGACTTTATTACTAGACTACTAAGTTCTAAGGACCTAGTAACTAACATATTATATAATGCGATACTAGTAATCGTTAATTAATTTATAAAGTACGTAGAAATAATTTTATTCTATAATACGTACACGGCAAGACAACTTAAATTTATAATCCTAGACTAACTAGTTAGGCACTACGGAATACTAAGGATAATTATTAGTAATTAAGATAAGCTGTTTATATCTAACTATTAGACAACATTAATAGTAATTATTAGAATAAAATAAAAACTATTAATAGCCTATTATCTATAGATAGATAAATAAACTGAACGAATAAACAGAACTATAAAGACCTACCTAAAGATATATAGCAATAAACTATAAAATAATTAGGTGTTACTACTACTAATAGCTTAATTAGCGTATAATAATAAAAAATTAGAAGTAATAGGACGAACACTATTCTATGTAAACTACAGAAGATATCTACATCTTTTTAAAAGAACCTTACTAATAAAAGTATAAACTAAAACAGCGGTTAACAACGCTAAGGATATATATAAAGTACATAAAGAAATAAAGAAAAACATGCAAAAGGCATAATAAAAAAGTATTTAGTATAATAACTAAAAACGAAAAATAGCACCTTAGCTAAAGAAGGGGGATAGAGCATATCTACTTATAAAAAATCTTCGCATAATACAACTAAGCAAGGGACTAGACTACGTAAAAGTTAGACTGTTTTTAGTTCTTAAATAAATTAGCCTAGTAAATTATAAACTCTAACTCCTAAGTAATATAAAGGTTTACCTAGTATTCTATGTATTTACCCTAGAACTAGCAGACCCTAGGACACTATTATAAATAACGTTCTACTATTAGAAGGATAAAGATAATAAGTATAAAGTTAAAGCACTACGCGGGTACCGCAAAGTAAACTAATAAGACTTCTAGAATAGCAACTTCTACTAGAAATAGCTAGTAAAGTAGAAAAGTTATTCTAAGTTAGAAAATATATAGGAACCTAAAGCTAACCTATAAAACTGTTAGCAACTACTTAAAGAAGTAAGACTAAGGTTTAACGCCTACTACTACACAGAATAAACGCAACTACAAAGCTAGAATAAAAATAGATAAAAGTAACGTACCCTAGAAAGGTTTTAAGGATAAACTAGCATTTATAACGTTATAACCCGCTACCGCGTTATCTAGAGCTAATAGAGTAGACTATATTATTAGCGAAAACTCTATACTAATAGAAGTAGCTAGGTAATCTACCTTAACGTTTACTACCTTACCCTTAGCCTTAAGCTTTAACGTAAGGCACACGGCCTTCTTTGCAGCACGCTCCTTAGCCTATACTAGAATCTTCTTATTTTATAGTAACTAGAATATTACCTCTACTAATAACTTCTTATTTATATCTACCTTTACTTAATATTCCTCTCTAGTCTAATTAAGTAATAACTAAGATATATTAACGCATAGCTTTCCCGCGCAAACGCACTTAGCATACTTTAAATAAGAATTTAGTATAATATAGCAACTTAAGCTTTTAGAAAAACACCTATTATAAGGAACGTTAGTAATAGTGTTAGTAGTAAGGATTTTATAAAAGAGACAGAGTTAACGTTTATAAGAGTTAGAAGATATAATAACTACAGGACACTTATAAGGCAGGTAGGGCAAACTACTTATAAACTAACCCTGCAAGATGTTAGGTAATTAAGGATAATTATATAAAGGGAAGGGATAATGTTATAACTAATAAGTTAAATAAGCAACAGGAATAATAATTAGTCGCGTACCTAGACGCTAACAGAAGGTACTAAGACGTAAACACTAATTACTATCGTATTACGTAATTAATAGCCGCGCTAAGGACTAGCGATAGCTTTAGTAGGAACTATTACAACTATTAATAGTCCTGCAGCTAACTATTAACACTAGAGCTATAAGTATATAGGAATAGCAGGAACCCTTATAGTTCCTAGTATTTAACTTAGTTAATAATCTATTATTTAGATTCTATTAAGTATTATTAATTTAATAGTTTCGCAACTTTAATACTAACTATCCCGTTACTTACTTACGTAATTAACAACCTCCTTCCTATTATCGCTCCTGCCTAAGAACTAACTTACCCTTATAGGATTAGCTACCCCGTAGGGACGTAACACTAGTACGCTCTAGGTTACCCTTCTACTCTTAATTAATTTCTAATTAATTAGATTAAGCCTGCCCGCATTATTCGCTATTACTACTACATATCTAATCTAACTACTAAGGTCCTTATTATTAGTAAATAAGAAATTAGTAAATATAATTAGGCGCAGAGACCTTATATTAAGCTTAATATACCTTAAGCCTCTTATATTGTTGTTAATTTGCTAGTCTAACGCGGTATTTAGCTTCTTAAGCTGTATATTTATTAGGTCTAGGTATTAAGCTGCATAAGCGAAGTTAAATACCTACTTAAGCTAGTATAATGCAGCAATGTATGCCTCTCTAGCCTGCTAGGCTACATATTACTTTAACAGCTTATTAGGGAGTAGTAATTTAGTTAGTAAAATCTCTTTTTCTAGCTAGATAAGCTATAGGCGTGCTATCTATAGCTGTTAGGTAATAGTATAGGTAGCTAATTTGCTAGTAAGAGTGCTAATATTAATTCTATTAAATCGTATTAGCGTACTAGTAGTAAGGCGCTTAAGAGGTTTAGCAGGAAATCTAGCCTTCTTTAACTTAGCTTTCTTATTAGCTAGGAAGATATTATTAGCTATAATTAATATATTGTCTACCTAGACAGCGATATACCTAATACCCTTTATAGTTTAGCCTAGTAGGTATAAGTTAAACGTTAAGTGGCGCATTCTTAACTAGTCGCGATAGTAGGCTAGGTAGGTGTTTACCTAATAGGTGCCTGCCTCTAGTAGTCTATATAGTAGCTAGACAACCTTAAGCAGCTGCCTGGCTAGCAGTTAAAGCTCTGGCGGAGGATATATATATATATCCCTAGCAACTTTAGTAAGTAACTACGTGTATGCCTAAGAGATATTATAAGAGGATATTATTAGCTAAAGGATAGCTATAATATAGAGTAGTAGTTAATAACTAACCTGCTACACTGTTAGTGCCTAGGTTAGTATTAACTTCTTATTAGAATTATTATACGCCTGTACTACTTATCTTAATTTTACGTAGGTATTCTTAGTACCCTATACTTTTTACTTATTAATAAATTAAGACTTAAATATCTTTATGCCTAGCGGGGCCTAGTTAACAACGTTAAACACGCTGCCTTTAATAAGGCTAGCGATTTCCTTATTCTAAGTATCTCTAAATAAGCCTTAGGCGACCTCTTCTACTAATGCTAGCTATATTAAGTAGCTAGTAACTCCTCTAGTCTTTCTTATAGGTATTAGGACCTTTATTAATTAACGTAGTTAGTTTAATAGAGCTAGTATAGAGGTTAGCTAAGGGGTTAGAGTATGTAATAATTTACTATAATTATCTTTATTCTTATAATATAGTTTTACTAATATTAACTAGAAGGTTATAGGTCCGCTAGGCATCTTAATTATACAGTTCTTATTAGTAATAGTAAGTAATTAAAAGGGTCCTTGCTACTCTTACTTATACGTGCGCTAGATAAGTACCTTATTACCTATTAGTACGCTATATACTACATCTGTTTAGGGTCTATTACGCTAGGCTAGGGCGTCTTACACCTATCTCTAGGCCTTTAATTTAGCTACTTTAGCTATAGCTTTTCTAATTAATTTAGCGCGCTTAAGTATTATAGGTAAGAGGGAATCCTAGGTAAGTTAAGGGTAGGCACTAAATATAAGTAGAGTAGGTATAAGGCTGTTAGGGCTAGCGGTATTATTAATAGCCTTAATTACTATTTATAATATGCTTACTCTATATACTATAACGCCTAGATCCTTATAGTTATCTTAAATAATCTTATATACACGTCGCAAGGGGCCGTAGTATCTCTTAAGCTAGCTAATTAACTATAGTGCTTCTACTAGTATGCACTTAGTAGTAATACCTAGGGCCTAGTAGTAGTCCTAGAACACTACTACCTAAAAGTTAGTGCCTGCGTTATATATATAGAATTCTAGAGGGCTAAGGTATAAGTTAATCTAGTACGCTTAAAGGGCCTCCTATACGCTCTCTACTAATATTAATAAGAGGAATTAAGCTACCTAGAATCTTATAGCCTTATTAATTACATGCAGTATTAGGCTGCTATTAATATAAGTAATATTAACTAGAATTATATAGTTAAAACAGGCGTTAGTATTCTGTATTATAAACCTAAACTAGCTAGGTGCTAAACTATAATATTAATAGTAATAGTAGAAGTACTTAATACGCTGTAGTAGCTAGTAATTTTTAGGGTTATTTATGCCCGCCCTTTTAAGTATCTAGATTAATTAGTTGCTAGAGGGGTAGCTAAATTAACAGTATAGGTAATAGAGCTTAGTTATAGTTAGGTAGAACATAATAGCAGGTCCCTATACTAAGAATAAGTGTCTAAACTAGCGTATTACTAGGTAGCTAACTGCCTCCTGTATAAGGGTGTTAGTTAGGTTATTAAAACAGACGAGAAGCTAATCTATATCTACTATAGAGAGTAAAAAGGGCGTAGATGCCTTAATAATATAAAATTTAACGTAGCTAATAGGGGTCTGTACGCTTACTAATCTAATTAAGGTGCTACTACTAATCCTAAAATATGCCCTAATAGCACCTACCTAAGATTAATTAAGCGTCTAATTAATAGGCTAGTTAAATTTATAGTAATAGGCCTCTAGCTAATAGATGCTAGCTATGCTGTACTAAGCAGCCCTAGTATTAATTAATATGCCTATAAAGCTGCTACCCTGCCTGTATTAGCTAGGCTTAGTAGCTTTAAGACTGTATACAGTAGGGTATAATTAGTTACTCTAATAGATAAGTCTATAAGCTGTCGCGCGGTCTAAGAGTGTTATAATAAGATAGCTAGCCACCATATTATCTAGGGGGGTTAAGGCGATAGACACGTTATAACTCGTTATCTCTAGCGGGGCATTATCTAGGGTATTAATATCTACACTAGTATTAGTATTTATAACGTATCTAGCAGGTAAGTTATGTTTATTATCTATAAGGATATTATTAGCGGGGATGTCTTTATAGATTTCTACTACGAAGTAAGCGGCCTGCCTATATTTCTCGCCTAGTTATTAGTATCTCTTACCTAGTTAATTATAACGTTACTTATAGGTCCTCTATGCCTTTATTTATTTAAATTCTATATAATTATATAAGCGGTAGTCCTGTTTGCCGCATACCTAGCATTAATTCTAGAAGCGCTAGGGTGGTAGCTAGTTTAGATAGCTACGCCTTAGCTAGTTGCCATGTCCTTAATGCTAAGTGCCTATAGGTTAGCTATAGTAGTAGTAATTAGTATAGTACGTGTCTGTATTACTATAGTTCTCTAGGTAGTAGAAACTATTAGCTGCTGCTAGGTTAGTAGCTATCTTAATATATATAGTAGTTTAGAGGTTACTAATAACGCCTAACAGCGTTTCTACTAGTTTTACTATAGCTATTTTAAACATAGGTATACTACTATAGGCCTAGAGTATCTAATTTCTTAGAAAGTATAGCTACTAGAACTTCTTAGGTAGGTAGTTCTAGAGGGTTAATAATTTATCTATAAGAATATTAACGCAGTTAATTATTAATTTACCTAGGTTCTTCGCGATTATTTAATGCATTAATAGGGTATACTATTCTAAATTAATAAGGTGTACCCGCTCCTCTGTTTTAAATCTAGATTTAAACTTTTTAATAATGTTGCTAAGGGTGTTATTACTCTATATAGACTAGTTATAGAACGTTAATGCGGCTCCTATTAGCATAATAGGAAAGGTAATAGTAAGGCTATCTTTAGGTAGGCTGCTAATTCTAGCGTAGTAAATAAAGGTGTAAAACTTATAGTTAAAGCTGTTATACGCGTTACTAGAGTACTTATTAGATGCCTCTATATATAGCTTTATAATAGCTGCTACCTGTTTAGCGTAGTTAGCCTATTTAGCTCCTAGCACCCTGCCTACTTTCTGTATTAGGTTCTGCGTTAATACCTAAGTTATACGTATAATAGTAGTATCTAGTTACAGTGTATAATATTAGTTATAGCGTTTAGAGTTAGAGAATAGTTAGATAATAACTAGGAATTTAGAAGTAAGAAACTATCTACTAGTAGCTAGGGGTTTCTGCAAAAGTACGCGTAAGGTTTATTAGCTTATATTATCTAATAGCGTTAATATAGCCCTTAGAGGAGCCCTCTATAGAAGGGAGTCCTCTACTAGTTAAGTTAGCTAGTAAGGGAGAGGTTAATTAAGCTCTTAAGTATGCTAGCTAGCCTGTTAGGACGAAGGGTAACCTAAGTCGTCTTCTAGCTATAGGCTAGCTCTGCCCTATGCGGCCTTATATAAGGCCTTTACTATAGGGAATCTCTTCTCTTATTTAACGTAGATGCCTATTTAGCGGAGCGCCCCTTATAGCTTAGTAAGGGTTTCCTTTTTAGCTTTCCTAAAGTCTTCTATAGTCTAGTGTCTAAAGTTATTAGTAAATTACTTAATAATATCTATTACCTTAAGCTCTTATATGTCTTAATAGAACACGTACACATCTATTCTTTATTAGAGGTATAGCTATACGTCCTTCCTTATAGTAGTTATTAGATTAGGTCTCTTCTCTACCTATACCTTAATAGGTAGTAGTAGGGGAGAGGAGAGCGTATAGCTGTTACTAGCTATAGGGATTAATTTAATAAGGTTTAAATTAGGGTTTAGTTTAATAAGAAGTAATAAGTTTAGCTTATTAAGGAATAAATAGAGGGCTGTAGTAGTGCCCTATATTATTAGATTAAATTAATTAGTATTAATAAGGGTTAACGGTGTTAGTAGGTTATAGCTACTAATAGGAGTAAGGTGTAGAGTAGTACTACTAATCTCTATATAATTTCTAAGTGTAAGGCTTAATAAGACGACAGAGGGTTTAGAGGTATAGATCTTTACTATTCTAGCTAGGGCTTTACTTTACTCTTATAAGCTTTTTTAGCAGAGCTAATTAATAGGTAGCCTCTATAGCAACGTATACGGGTCGCGAGATAATAGCAGGTTTAATTAAGCCTATTAACTAGTTCTAATCTGTAGGTGTATACTCTAATTAAGGGAATAATAGGTAACTAAAGTTAACTACTAATTAGTGTTAGTAGAACTAGTTTAGGTAGTTAGAGAGAGTTAGTAGGCTTAATAGACTGCAGCTATTAGAGCTGCTAAGCGATAGAATCTATATAGCTAGCTATCGCCCTAGGCTTGTGTGTACTAATTAATATCTAGTAGATAAGCTTATATAGGTAATAATTAAATTCTAATTCTTATAGCTATAGCTATAGACGGGGCATATATATATGCCCCTTAATTACTAAGCGTTGGCGCTGCCTAGCGGCCGGTGGCGGAGAACCGCCAACCTCGCTAGGCAGCTATTAATCTGTAATCCTATCTTATCGGCGATTGAACGCAACTGGTGCACTGACGTTCCGACAAATACCTTTAATAAACCTAATAGTAAAAGGTAGTTAGTAGACTCTATTATATAATACTCTGCTGCTATACGCGGCTCTTACACGTATTAGTCTTTAGAAGAGAAAAATTTAGAGGCGTTAGTAAGGCTAATACTAGAACTAATACTAGAACTAATACTAATTTTTTTTATAAATTTAGTAATTATTATTACCTTATCTATTTATAATATACTTAGCTGCTAACTACTACTAGTATAATCTAATGCGTTTTATACTACAGTTTAAGAAATAGAAGCTAGCTTCTATAGTATAATATACGCAACTCGCGTAGGATTTTATCTGTAACTATCTATATATTATCGCGTATTAGTTTTACTAATAATTTAATTTATTTAAAAAGCTTATTATAATGCTAAAGTTTAACGTAGTTAACTCTTAGAATTAATATAAGTAGTAGAGAAGAGGTAGTACTTATAACTATAAACTTTACTACTATAGTAACACACTAAATCTAGATATAGAACTTAGTAATAATAGCTCTAAGTTTAGTAGGATCTACCTAGCCTAGTATTAAGGTTATTATACTAGCGCTATTTATTCTAATCTAGAGCGTAATTCTAGCTAGCTAGTCTTTCTTATAAAAGCTATATATAATAACTCTAAGGTAGTAAACGTTCTATCTAAAGATAGAGAAAACTTATATAGTAAGCTCTCTCTATCTATTAGTAGTTGTGTTATATTACTAGATAATATCTAGATAGAGAGATAGTTAGTTAATAGTGCTATAGGAATATAGGAGTACTAACCCTATAGCTATCCCTATAGTATTTAATATATATAATAGGCCTAGGCTATACTTACTAGAGGATAGCAAAGTTACTGTGCCTATCTTTACTATTTCCTAAGAGTTTATACTAAATTAGACTATATATATAAGGGTTTAATTTCCTCTTATATTAGCCTAGGCTATTATAGTGTATAAGTCCTAGGAACTAAGTCTAGAGAAGATAGTTATCTATATAAGTAGTAAGCACGACTATATTTCTAGTCTTATATATATAGCTCTCTTTCGCGTAAAGACTCTAGAAGGTATTATATTTAAGAATTCTTTTACCTTTTAGCGCCTTAAATAGAAGAAGAGTAAAATATATATAAAAAGAGAAGTAGATTTAGTATAGCGTCTTAAATAGTAGGTTTCTATAGTAGATACTATATTTTAGCTAGCTACTATAGTTCTGTATTAGGCCTAATACTCTAATTAATACCTAGTGTCT
The DNA here is from genome assembly GCA_010405425.1 of Lentithecium fluviatile CBS 122367. Classification (NCBI taxonomy): domain Eukaryota; kingdom Fungi; phylum Ascomycota; class Dothideomycetes; order Pleosporales; family Lentitheciaceae; genus Lentithecium; species Lentithecium fluviatile. The sequence continues at coordinate 259,662 of MU005580.1, forward strand.
GCTATGCTGCCTTACCTGGTATACCTATATAAGAATACCTAATACCTAGTATTATGCTAGGTATTAGCCCTGCTTGCTCTGTCTAACGCTAAACTATATACCTATTTCTTTATCTAGGTCTATTAAACTCTTATCCTCTTAATTCTTCTTCTTCTATTTACTCTTCTTCTATTTACTCTTCTTATCTTAACTGCCTTCCTTATCCTTATTATTCTTATTTATCTAAATATCTTTATTATCCTCTCTACTTATCTTATCTATATTTATTATACTACCCTTATCTTTACTAGTATTAGACTTAGTAATAGCTATATAGTTACTATTTATCTCTTTACTATTAATCTCTATTCTATCTTTATTATTACCTGCCCTATTACTTATATCTACTAGGTTAAGTAGCTTATACTATAGTAATATATTTTTAGGTAGCATTTTATTATTATAAATACTATCTAGAATCTTCTTAGTATATATAGGGTTATGTGTCTTAAGCCTAAGTTTATAGAAGGTATTTATAAACGTGTTATAAATTAGTTCTAGTATTAATAGCGCCTTTTCTTAAGTAGCTAGGTAAATTTTACTACTCTAGTACTTACTATAGCCCTAGCATATAAATATTATAGATATAAGAGTTAATTAGGCTCTATTAAAGATAGTATAGAGTTTTAGAAGAGGTAGTCTAAATGCGAAATCTATATTTATATAGTAGTTACTAATGCGATTCGCGTATAAGGTTTTAATCTCTTAAATCTATATTATTATTAGATTATATAAACTAATACTAGGGCTAATACTACACTTACTTATCTTAGTTATATAAAGTAGCTACTACTAGTATTTATTAGTGCGCTAGCTTTAGGTTAAATTAAATTTATATAGGCCTAATAGTATTAGCGCTAGTATTAGTCTATAGTAGATTATTACATACCTTTAAGATCCTAGAGCTTATATATAAAAGAAGAGCCCTTATTTCTTAGCGCTATAGTATAGTAAGGGTGCTATATATAGCTTAGGTTATATTCTTCTAAAACTACTATACTATACGCTATTATTAAATATTTATAAAGTGCTTAAGCTAAGATAGTCTAGCCTAGATCTTTTTCTTACTAGGTTACTTTAGGATATTAGGCAGATTCTCTTTAATATTATACTATTCTACTTTCTCTAGCCTCTTAGTCGCCTTAATTACTCTCTTCTCCTTAAGTAAACTATCTATATTATATAGGTAAATCTTTTTTCTACTATTAATAATATACTATAGCAGTATAAGGTTATTAGCTAACTAGAAAATAACCTACTAAGGCTTAAAGAACTTTATCTCTAGTATAGAAGGTATTAGTTTATTTTAGCGCGCTGCTACTTATTATATAAAATAGTTTCTACTCTTTAGTCTATTTATTATTAGTATAGCTAATACTATAGCTAACACCTATATACCTCTTAGCTACTATAATATTCTTCGCCTACTTACGTAGCTATTCCTCTAGAAACTTCTACTTAATACTATTCTAGGCGCTATTAATAATATACTACGTATAGCCTTAAAACTTTTTCTAGTGTTTAGAGTATATAGTATTAGTAGTAATATAGTTCTTAATAGCTAGAAATTTATTACCTATTACGTTCGCCCTAGTAGTATTATTCTTTTAAGTACTTTTATTTAGTAAATACTTAGTCTTTAGCTTCCTCTTCTTATAATTAGCTATAGTATAGTTTTTAGCGAGGTATTAGGTAGTAATATAGTTAGTAAGTATTAGGTTATATATTAGATAGCTCTAGCAGGTGTAATAATAGTATAAAGGTGCTTATAGCGGTAGTATAGTAGTTTAGGTACTAGTAGGATAGTAGTATACAGTTATAGGTATAGAATTACTTTTATTAATATTTCTTATCTTTTATATATTAACTTACCTACGCTATTACCTGTAAGACTCTAAGTAAGAGAGGTAGTAAAGCTGTAGATAAAATTACTTAGATAAAGCCTAATAATATATAATTATATTAATATTAAGGCCTAAGGTTATAACTTATAGGTGTAATTTATTTTATATACCTTAATTTTAAAATTAAGGCTATAGCTAATACTAAGTCTAACACTACATATTCTATAAGTCTAGTTACGTTACTAGAAGTTTTTTTTACCCTTATCTCTAGAGTTTAAGGCGGCAGTAAAGGTAAGTATAATAATAGAGGTAGGTATAGTAGTAGCTATTCTATATAAATATAAATATATAAGTAATATAATAAGTAAACGGCTATTTAAGTCTACTTTAAGTAGTAATAAGTTTTTTTCCTATAGTTACTCTATAAGTAATAGTGTTATATTTAAAAAGTTTAAATTATTATAACTTATTTTAAAAATAAATCCTAGATCTAATACTAAGCCTAATATCTATATTTTTTTTATCTAATATAATACACTATTTTTTTAATTAGTTCTCTAATTAAACTTTAGTCTATCTTTACTTCTAATTATTACTACCTAGTAGTAAGTAGGGCTATTACGTTATAGGTTCTAGGTAATTAAGTATATATATTAGTTTATATTTTATAGTTTTCCTTTATATATTTAATAATTTTAGTATTAGTACTATACTTACTACCTCTAATCTATCTATCTTATAACTATAATTAGAACCTGCGCTCTAGGCTAACTAAAGCTAAAGCCTACTAATCGCCCTAATAAGGGCGGAAAAGGTATAGTATTAGCCTTAGTATTAGGTATATACTAACTTTTATTTAGTACGTAGTATCTTAACTAGTAAGAAGACTAGTAATAGTACCTATAGCCGTGCTGTTACTACTAAGGCCCCCTATATATAAGTTACTGTCACGAGGACGCAACGAGTAGGCCTTTAGTTCTTACAGTGAAGACTAATTAATTACTGCGTGCGATATCCAGGTAATACAAGACGTCGTGTACAGAACAGAAATAGCGAAATAGGTGCGAAGCAGAAATACTTAGAGGGGTAGTCTGTGCTTCTAGTGCGCGGACTAACTGCTAGTTAGGGTAAAGTTTAGAGAATAGTTCTAGGCGTACTAATAACAGTACGAACAGGACTTAGCAGTGTCAGGGGATCTAGGGAGGATACCGTGACAGTTACTAAGCGTAGAAACCTATAGGCGTTTATATCTAAGGAGTAGAAAGAGGAGAAGAAAAAGAATTACTATTAGTATCTATATAGCTACTTAGATAAAAAGAGGGCGCCTATATATAAGGGTGTCTTATTCTATAAGCCTTCTTATTATTACAGCTATAAGTTCTACTATAGTATTAGGCTAGGTATTAGGCTAATATATTTTTTAGACTTTATAATAAATAAGATTCTCTACTATAAGAAGTACTATAGCTTTATTCTTTCCTTTATAAAATTCTAGAGACTAGTTTATAAGATTACTATAAATTATAAGCTAGATATCTACTTCTTACTAGTTACTCTAGACTCTCTATAGAAGGTAGCTAAGTAGTACCTAGTAGCTATTATATTAAGTATATATTATATTAGTATTAGCTAAAGTATTAGACTAATATTATATTAGTAATAAATATAGTAGCGTACTATAGTAAGAGGTCTATAATTATATAGAAGAATCTTTATACTATCTTTAATATAGCTACTATTCTTAAGTATTAGATTAAGCTAGTTACTATACATACTTAGAACTTTATAAATAATAAGGTTAGGTTTACTAATTCTATCTTAGGTTTACTTAAGGTAGAGCCACCTAAGAAGAAAAAGATAAACTAGCTATTAGGTAAACCTAAGGGCATAATATTTAGGTATCTTAGTAGTAATAGTAGATACCTTAGGTAGTTTAGACTACTCTTCTAAGTTAGAGAATAGCTTCTATAGATAGCTTAAGGAATTTAATAGCTTCTACTAATACCTTACTCTTCTCTACTAAATTTTAGAATATATCTTTTGTAATTAACTCGCTCCGCAGTCTAATTTTCATTTACGAAGAATTAGTAAATGTTACTATAAGCTCTATAAGAATAATATAGATTAGAGGGGCGCTCTAGTAGCATAAGTATTCTAGATAGAGTAGTATACTTATTACTAATAGAGGGTAGATTAGTACTAGCTAGGCTAGCAGTACCTCTTAGGTAGGATAACTTTTATTCTTAGTAGTCCTATTTACGCGTATAAAAAAGACTAGCTAGCTACTTAGCGTTTTATAAAAGCTTATTTCTTTTATATTTATTACTTCTTATCTAATTACTTCTTTTATTAATCTACTTCCTACCCTCTAGAGGGTACTTATTAGGGTAGGTAAGTACTAGTAATATAGGTAGTTTTTAGCGCTAGCCCTCTACAGATTAATAGCTCTGCTTAAGCATAGTAATTCTCTTAGAGCTAGAGGGTGTATTACGTAGGAGCCCTATAAAGGGAACGTAGCGTAAGAACTTAGCAAAGTAAGTAGACTCTAAGCCCCTAAGAGATTATACGCGTTAGAGATTTAATACGCGCAGCGTCTTAGCAGCTCCTTAGCCTCTGTATATAGCCCTTGCTCGCCGCGAGCTTCGAATGGTGAATAGACGGATCGTTTTACCCCAGAGCACGCGACAGTTAGTAATAACAACAAGCTTCTCCTTCTCACTGCCTTATCAACAGCCTAGTAATTACATTAATTGTTTGGTAATCGCCCGCTCTTTTCAGTTCGGAGGTCCGGCAAGGATGGAGGAGGACAAAATCACATCCTTGTTAATCGCTGGGGGTCAGGTGCGTCAGCTAAGGCAATCTATCGTTACTGTCACGAAGGTTAATTTGTAAGGCGTAGGCATGAAAGCTTGCACGTACAGGTATCGTATATATATCTACTATATTGTACTGATGCACTCATTGGCTCATTCGCAACCATTACTACGACTTCAGCCCGCCAATAATCAGCCTAGGGCTACACTCATTGTGTTTTCAAACCCCACCGTTGTACCATTACTCTGTAATTATTGTAGTTCTACTACTGTACCTTGCTCTGCTGTCTTCCCACTTTCTTCGTCGTGTACACTCTCTATCGGGAAAGAAAAACGGGTTCTCTGTCGGTTCTATTTCATTCGTGTTCCGGAAATCGTGCCTGTTTGCCTTCACACTTGGGCGTTGTGGACGAGCAAGACTCCAAGCTATCTAGCCCACACTGGTTCAATCCATACATCTTTACATATGTAGAAGTCATCCAAATGTTTCTCAGCATTTCTATTTACCATCTCAGGAGGAGGATCTCAAATAAAAGCCTTCGATGCGCAGGTTTCGCGTTTCTACAAGCAAACCGTCATTCGTTTGTTTTCCGCGTTCCGGTGAGGACGCTCCGTGCAAGGCTGACCGCGTTCGGACTCGTCGACCAAACACTGTAGTCGCAACTTTGACGTGGCTCTGCATCGTTGGTCCCTTCGATCCGGCCTTCGATCTTTAGCTTGATATATGCACAGCAACGTAAAGAACCGGCTGTGTAGATTGGTGTTGTGTGCCTCGCAGCTTGGGTTGGGCTGCGGTAGAGCCGCCGCGACCACATACCTAAGTTGGAGATTGACTTCTTCGGATCTAGCGGCTTGGTCTATGTGCAGATGGCATGATACGTGTCTTTTTCGCTGTCGGCTAGGATGGGTTTGAAGAGTAACACTACGGAGCGGGCCGATCTCTCATCTGCCATTCGAATATGCGCGAGGACACGTGAACGGTATACTGCTCCATCGACTTTAGAACGTCCCTCCCTGCGGATGCATGTGAGCCCAAAGGTCGGGCTCCAACAATGACAAGGTTGCCTCACCTTGAAACGCCCGCTGAGAGTCGATTATCAGTGGGCGCGATTCCGCCCCAACTATGGACCGACCAATCACCGAAACTTTGCTGACCGTTACGTTTCGGGTTAGCACATTGCACTGCAACCTCGTTAACTACAAGCCGACCTCGAATACAGCCCTATCTAATCAACGCCCAATGAGACGTTTGGAGCCAGTGTCACTGGAATGTGGTTGACGATTCAACTACCGAAACGTGTTCGCGGTGCGACGAGAAGTACACCGCCTATTAGGCAATACGAGGGCATGCGCAGTGTTCACTCCGAGAGACTACGGTGCGCGGAAAGAAACGAAAAGAGCGTGGAAATGGACGAGTTGGATGATAGTTTATGTCTCTGTGACCATCTGACCCTGGCTACCCCCGTCCTCAATACGGGTGGGCCTTTGCCGGCCTTCCTATCGTCCATCTTCTATACAGTCTCCAGCATCCACACGCATATGGTAGTCACATTCTCATTTGATTTTTCAATCAAACTTCGAGCCCCCATCGTGCGCTCTGAATTCCGAAGTCATTCAAGAGTTGAACATGCAAGACTCAACTCACGGTACGGGTGATCCAATACGAGAGCAAGGAGTTCTTCCTCTATATCTGATTCTTGAAGACTGATTGCGATAGATAAATCTTTGCCTGCAAGCAGCTCTGAACCAAGTGGACTTTGAACCAATTTCGTCCAATTACCAATAGCTGGCCCCAAACCCTTCCGACCTGGCGTCACCACTCTATGTCTTCATCTCGTGCGACTCGCCACAAGTTCATCCGGACTCCAATCCGCCATAGGAATAGTGGCATATGGAATGAAAAGATTTGGACCTTCTCGAAAAGGCGTGTACTGAGCGATCGCCTTTTCATTCGTGAGCGAGAACGTCTCCAAGCAACGGGAGATATCCTGGACGTCTTTCTAAGCGACGATAAATCAATACCTTCTGCCGCCTATATCAAAGTCAAGGAATTCTGTAGTAAATGGTCTGATCCCGCGACGTGCAGCACCGCAGCGGCCATTCAGTCGAGACCGGGCAGAGCTTGGATCGATATGCGTTCACAACCCGGTGGCCATATACAGGATCACCCGACTCGACCCACCTCGGATGAACTCAACACTATCCTAGAAGAGGTAATACCTACTTTGTGCCCGTTCTTAGCTACAATGCTAAGATTCACAGCGATTCACTCCTCGCAGTGAAACCACGTCATATCGACAATTGATGTAAGTCGTTTCGGCCACGATTCACATTCTGGAGAGAAGGGACACCCATTCGGTCCGCACACATAGGTATTCACATTGGTCGATACGGTCCACTCGAATACTATTTGGTCTACCCTTCGTTGCTCTCTAGATGTCAGGCGTTGACCGATCCCCAGTCATATTTGGCAACTGTCTCCAGAATACATCCTTACATTGGCAAAGACGGCAAGGCACCATCAAATCAATGCTCTGCGAGATGCTATCTATAAGCATCTGGTCGGCAACACCTTGCTCAAGATTCGCCTACCCGTACGTGAGGCCGACGATAAGGACATGGTTTCCGAGTAGGACCACCCCTTGCTGATGAAACACAGATTGATGGGTTCACTATCTTCAGACTCGAATTTCACCTCTGCCGGCTTGCTCTAAAAGGGGCGAATGATGCTACAGAACTTGGAGGAAACTGCAGCCCGAAAGCAGAGAGCGGCATATTGTCTGATATCTCTTTCCTGAATCTTTCCTGCAGCCCGGGGGTATCTCGCATGATCATTGAGAAATCCCAATTCAGTGCTGTGGTAGTAGGCTGGGACAACTCAAAATGGGCCGTCTACGCATTTGACAGTCGTGCGCCCACCGAGCTTGATGATGTTGATGATGAAGACACCGATGCCAATGGCGAGGATGTTGATAAAAATTATGACGACGAGAAATCCGGCAGTGGTGAAGATGACGGCGATCGAGAAGAGCACAATGATGTAGAAGGGGGACCAAACGAAGACGTCATCGCTTCCGGTTCGAAACGGTTCATCGATGTGAATCCGCCCATAAAGGACCCAAGGCTGTATTGGCTAATGGCTGTTGCGAATCGAGTTCATATGACGACAAATGACTGGATGATTCTAGTTGACAGAATTGAGGAGAGCATCGAAAGCTGGGTATGTGGTTTCCATCGACTGCTCTGATGACCGATTACTAACGCTGACGTGCTTTCAAGAAAAATGGAAGCCCATCTGACCCCAAATGGACGGCAAAAGCAACGATGCTTTTGAGCGAGCTACGCACACAGCTGTCAGCTGATCTCCGCGCATGGGACGACTTCAACGGCCCGGATGGCGATCATAAGTACTTCTTGGATCTTAGATCACAAAGAGCAGCGAGGGCTTTCAGGAGCATTAAGGAATCCTTCGAAGAGCTGAGAGAGCTCAAAGAAAAGCTCACTACCTTGTACAAGTCTTGCAAGGAAGTCGTCACTATGGCAGGTTTCCCCTCTCCACTTTTCACTTCAAATAATATCAGTGCAAACAACTAACATAAATGCCCCGGACAGATTAATCTGCACATAGGCCATGAGAGCAATCGAGTCAATCTCGAAAGTTACAGGCTTAACAGAGAAGCCAATGCCATGAATCGAGAAAGCTACAAGGTCGCGCTCGATACGAATCGCGTCTCATTAGCCAACAACCTCAACGCAGCCCTGATGCTCTCAGTAAGTCCCCTTTAAGACTGTGTTGGCCGAATTTCTCCAGCTAACACGCACTAGACGACGCAGACCGTCACTCCCATTGTCATAGTCACAGGCTACTTTAGCACCCAGGATAAAGTCTTTGGCTTCTCCCGAAATGCAAACTCGTTCTTGGTCTGCCTCCTTATCGTCTTCGTAGCCCTGAAGATCTTGAATCTTTCGACCTTCCTGATGCGAAATTGGTGGAAGGGTATGCTTGCTAGTATAGTCCTCGGTCAGTGGGACCATCTTATCAGAGTCGGGGGGATGCAAGAGGATGGTGAGTTCGAGCTGCATGTGTGTTTCGAAGATACTGCTAACCTGGCTGTAGAAGAGGGTCGGGGTACTACGTGACCGCCATTGGTTAATTACTTTCTCGTTCCAGTGAAGGTTTCATTTCTTTTTGAGTTCAATCACGCTCCCGTTTACTGCGCTGTTATAATCCGCTATGCTTTACGATTCCAATGACTTTGACGACCAAAGGATTACGAAAGATGACGAAAGACAGGTTCACGGCCTGCTTATGATTTCATGTTTATTTTTTTCGGCCATTTGGAGGTCACATTCCATTTCAGGAGTCGGTCTGTTACCGAATTTCCTTCATACTTTTCTCATGGCTGTGGGCGCACACGATCCATTCGGCACAACAGCAGCGCTTGCCTCTTCTTCTTTCAAAGTCTTTAATACTTTGCTGTTTGATTACATATAGTTCGAGTTGCATTTCTTCACGAGACAAGTCCCCGCATAGAATGTTGAACACTGTCAAGCGCATGCATGTAGGAGTGTAGAGCGGCAATTGGCCATGTATTGCTGATTGCAATCTGCTGCGGTATAAATGAACCCATCAACTGATTGCTTTAGAGCGTAGATCAGACCCAATGAATCTTGGTTTAGCGCGCTTAGGGCGCTTACTGGTTCGTCGTACGTGTCTCACGATTACAGAAGCTATCGTTATCGTTATCGCGAAAACGAGTGCAGTGCAAGAACAGCGCTAATCTTTTGTTCATCAGGCTACAGCAGAAATCGTGTTGCTAGGATGTGACATCTGGATTGTGTCCATGAAATGCAGTGCTACCTATTCCACGCACACATACCTTCCAAGGTTATTGTGGCGTAGATGGAGACCCGCAGACGATCCATAGGTTTGGAAACCGGTCAGCCAGCGCATGTGCACTCTCAAAGCTTGCTTTAGGGCTGGGTAGTCAGCTTTACGCCCCGCGAAGCGCCTGGGTTCGCCTTCTCGACGTGGCGGTTAAGCCCCGAAGTAGACGAGCCAATAGTTTCAAGGGTCTGCAGAGATGATATATTCCACGAATCTATCCTCACTCGCGACGAATCCTAGAAAGGTACTGTTAATCTTCAGCCTCGCCACCTTCAATTCTCTGCATTTCACTCCAACAATGAATCAGCAACGCAACATCATCCGATCGCTAGGCTGCTTGACCAAAAAATGGGGCCCTGCATTTTTTGAAGACAGAAATCCACCTGAAACTCCTTTTCTAGAAGGAATCCGGAGCGATGTTGAGACCTATTCGGGTAATGAGCTTAGGGAATTTTTGGAGGTCAACAGGGAAATCCCACTCCGTCATATTGAAGATGTCATGCGGTTTTGCCAAAGAGCAGTGTTACCTTCCAACGACACATACGCTCAGCGAAATGCGTGGCTTGATGATCGCGAGTGGAACCCTAACAGCGCCGTCGCCGGTGCGACGCCTAAAGAGTGCTTTCGGCAGTACAGCTCACCACTGACAGCCGCCAAACTCTGCGAACATTTGAAACAAAAGGTACGGATATACATAGAGACCGTATTTGCACGATGTTACGGGGAAGGATTTGCTGACATATTTCTCTCTCTTTTCTGACACACCCATGGTCGCTAAGAACTAAATATAGAGATTCAATCATGGTAGAATGCCAGATGCTCACCGGAGATTGATGTGAGCTGCAATGCCTTTATCCTGTAGGATGGTATGCGGCTAACGATTGCAGTTATATCGCCGATATCGACTCAGACTATGTTATGGCACTTGTCAACACCGTTGACTGGCTGCAAGTACCTACACTTAGGGATGCAATATGGAAACACATAACACTTCAAACTTCGCTCAGGCTGAAGATTCCTGTGCGTTATACTCCCGGTCATCAGAGCTAGATTTAAACCTACGGTTTTGTTAATGCTCTTACAGGCAATTGGTCGTGACATGTTTCAGATGGAGCTGCATATGCCTCAGTATGCGTTGAGAACGCACTTTCCGAGTCAGCCTGACACCATGAACAGCAAATGTCGAAAATGGAGAGATCTTGCGTTCTTGATCCACGACTTTCCTGGGTCGCAACAGGAGGGGTGCCTTTGTCTCTACGAGGCCCATTTCGCAGTCGCATTATGTGGAACAGACGAAAGGCGTTGGACTGCCTACTGCTTTGAAGATTCTGCTTTTGATTCTGATCGCGAACTGAACGAAAGCGACTTCTGCTATAGCACCATAAATGCCGACCCAATTGCGTCAGACGGAGTAACAGATGGAAATCGCCCGCTTTGGGACCCAAGGGAGTACTTTCTGGCAATTTTACGGATCCGCATTGACCAGATACGCAATGAGTGGATTTGTACGGTTCGGACCATCGAATCAATCGTACATGAATACACTGATGGTGACCTCTCGTTCCCTAAAGCCTCCGGTCCGAACATGAGGGACAACGAGGCGATGATCCAGATGTTTGAATGGACGCACAAAGCACTTCGTCTGGTCCAGAAACTCCTTGAGGCACTCAAGAAGACGAATGCAGTGTGGAAGAAATTTACTTCACCGAATGGAGACGTCTGTTACTTCTCGGACTTCGAGCAGGCCAGTCCACGAGGAAGAGAGCACGTTCGACGTTGTTTCTCTAACATTAACGAAGCATTCGAAGGTTTGGAGGGTATCCAACAAAGGGTGGAGGATCTCAAAAAGCGATTAAAGTCTCTCGAGCACCAGTGTCAGACCTCGGCACAGGTTCTTCAGCTGAGACTGTCGTTCGAAACTAGCAAGGCTTCGCAGTCTAATGGTTCCGTAGCAGAGATTATGATATCTGCGGTCTCACCTATTGGCATTGTTAGTACCTTCTTCGCGATGCCTCAACGCATACTCTATTTCAAGAGGAATACCGTTTCGTTCATTGTTTCTGTGATTGTGGTTACAGCTGTGTTGCAATTGCTGCTGATTTTCAGAGGGATTGGTTCTCGTCAGGGTGTTTGGCGTAAGTGGATTGTAACATCTCGGCACTTCCTTCAAGGCTATGTCTCTGGAATAACGGTGTTTCTTTCAGGGTGGTATTATGCGAACATATTGCGGTCATCTATAGGGCCATCACCTCGGCCTGGGGATTCTGCGGAGCTTGGAGATATGTCCTTGACAGAATTATGATTGAGCTTTGGGGTGAGGCTTGGGCGATTCGTGGATTTGGTGGCGAGTGCTCTTGCATGCGTGCGTGTTAGCTTTGCATAGCTAGAGAAATTACAAAGAAAAGAATGTAGGCAGGAACGAGCGAAATATCAGTCAATGCTGCTGCTCTGCGGCTGGAATTGCGGCCGATAATCCTTGAACACATTCTAGTATCATCCGTCACCATCTTAATACTCCCACATCCCTGTCAGGCTTATATCGGAACTCTAAGCCCTTCATCGTTTTTGCTCTCATCGATATGGTGCATGTGTGGGGGTCTGGCTGACCAGCTACGCCCTGATCCTAGCCGATCGGCTCGAAGCAGGATGACGATTTAATGCTAGCATCATGCCTGCATATAGAAAGAAAGGGGACCTTGTCATTGAATGTGTCAGGACGTTAGTAAATTGGGGATAGCAGCGAAGGACGCCCAATCGCCCCAGAGACACTTGGAGAGTGAAAAATAAGTGCATGCGTGCGGCGGTTTTGTGAGCGCTCCAACAGAAGCGGGGTTGGTCGCAGGTGGGGCAGTTTCGGCTGAACCCGCAATGCGGCAGGATCTTTGGTGCGTGGGGGATATCTGAAAAAAAAAACCGGAGAGCGACTGGGCCGCTCTATCGCTTCCCGCATTTGTTTTCGCATGCTATTTCCCCGGGCAGAATGTAGCAAGCATACGATAAGAACATAATCAATGACTAAGACGGGTGGTCTGAGGTCGCACCTAGCATATTGCGTCCTTGCACGAGGTACCACATATGATATGACATCGAACGCAATCGAACATCGACTACGGTCCCGACATCGGATGACGCCCCCCTATACGCTCGAACCTGCAAGCGCCCACAAAATTCATCCCCTGCAGCGAATACAACGCCCTCGCCTAACCTTCCTAGGTTACCTCAAACTGGACGCCAATCATCAAATTCCAGAGGTCTGGAAGAAAGGGTTATATTTAGTCCTGCTAGCTAAAACGAACCTTCGGAAAGCCTGAAGAATTACATCAGACTTGAGAAGAAAATGCTTTGAAGAGATATAGAAGGAGGCTTGAGGCACGCTACAAAGTCAATGCCTCCAAGGACGATTGCGGAGCCCACATAGGATTATCGTTTGGTACCATGTGAGTGAGCCGTGGAATAACGGCGGTGTGTACGTGGTCTAATCACATCCTTCCGTGCTATGACGAAAAGATAAATTCTCTCCTGCATCCGGTTCGTCACCGTACACGAACGATGGTTCAGTTATTGTCCTACTGCGGCGTGGATCCCGGTTGGCTGTAGTACTGACAAGCTACCTCTAGGGCTTCAAGGTACAGCGCTAATTGCACATACAAAAGGGCTCCTTCGTCGCAATTGCGATGGAAACTTTTGGCCCATTCGTATTGCTCTGTGGGTTGAAACCGTTTCGGGTATCGGTTCTCGCTTAACCCGCATCAACTACAACATCACGTGGACGATCGCTCCAGGGCGGTCGCGAAATTGATATCATTGGACGAAGTGCTGCAACCATGCAGATCGAGATTGGGCCAATATCTTCAGTAGCCCAACCTCCACACCACCCGCCGGTTCCAGTGGTGGAATTGGTAAGCTTTGCTGCGCCTCGATATATGCATCCTGTGGTTAACTCCCCGCTAGGCCCGAAAGAAGCATGTCTACGTTTGGCAATGCGTGAGCTACTCTTACCAAGGGGCAAATGTTTTAGACTGCGGCAGCTAACATGGCCAGTGTGGCTGCGGTTGCCCCTCTATTAACATTCAAGTTAGTGCGTGCCCTAGATGCGGAGTTGGACGATGCGCTTATTGCAATACCACGCGGGTTCAAGTCCGAGGTTCTTAGATGTACCATCACAGTGGTGAAGGGGAACCATGATGTATACGCAGTGTTTTGACACCAGAAGTTTCCCGGCCGAAACAAGTTTTGATCAGCTCCCATCCACTTTACTCAGTCATTGACGAATGTCTGAAGGATACGAAGCTACGATGGTCGGTATTCATTCGCACCCTATCCCCTTCAGTCAGTGGAGAACCTTTCCGAAGACGGGCACAAGTCTTTTGGCAACCGTGAGGTTGCTTGATCCACCAAATCTACGACAACATGGGCTCAAGGGAATGGTTTCTCAGCCAACTTTTTTTCTCCAACTCGTCGACTTGATCACCCGGTTCCACGTCGTATGGTATTGGGATGAGTACGCCTCCTAGTCAGGGTCTCACGCATGAGGTGTGAAAATAGTAAGTACTAAACTTTGAGGCCACGACTACGCAAAATTGTCTTCTCAGGAGATCTGTAAATTCTAACGAAGCTCGGGCTATCGGATACCGGCAAAAGGGCCAAATCTACCAAAGCAAAGGCTCAGGTGCGAGGTGTGTTTCTATGGACGCAGATCGCCAGTCACACGGTATCACAGCCATCACAGACCCCCTTCCTAGACTTTGAATGCTGTTGAGGTGTCGTGGCGGAACGATTTACATGACGACGATAATGTAGCATTGGGGTCATCGGGACCCGGGAGATAGACTGCCAGTGTGACAGCGAGCAGGGCATAGTGCGGACAGTTATGATTTCATCTTATTGAGATGGTCGCGCACCCTAGCCATTCGGCATGGAGACTTGCACGTTCGGTGGCGATGGACACAGCTGAATGCAATACCACATGGTACCAATGGGACTGGGGATATTTCGCGCATCTGTTGTTTCGTAATTGCGCCTCTTGTGACCATTAAGTTTACATACCTATGGTACCAATGGGCGAAGAAGAAACACATCTACCTCTGGCAATGCGTAATGTGTGCTGCATGATTCTCTTGTTACTACATGCGCTATCTAAACGACCCGCAGTGTAATTGAGGCATGCTGTCTCTACTTAGTAATACTAAGGCATGTTCATGCTGTGGCGCAGAGCGCTGCGCAGGCAAATGGTTTGAAAACCCCTGTGAAGACTTTTGCCCCCTTTTATCTCGATCCCCCAGCCTCCTCGATATTATTGTGCTAGCGCACACTTGTTCTATTTATTATCCACCTTCGGCACCCAATCCACATGATATTCGCAATAGGTTAACCTTATGGTAAGCTCTCTGGTGTTATTTCCCTCGTTTAGAGCCATCGTGGGCCTCATCGAAATCGGCAGCGTACTCCAACAGCGGTACACACTTGGCCTTACTATTACGGTAGCAACGAGCAAACAGCATCCGTATGTTCTGATCCTGTTCAATCTTCCATTCTTCAAGCTGACAATGCATAGACTCAAGGGCTTCAAATTGGTAGACTGAAAAGAAGCTGACAGGCCAGCTCGCTGAAAGCTCGCATAGTCTATGACTCGGTCGAGCGAAAAATGAATCCATACCATACAAAAAAAAAGCACGCCTATGTTTGGCAATGCGTAAGTTCGCGGAGCACGACTCCCTCGAGACTTAATCACGGATCTGAACAACCCATAGTGCACATGCGGGGCTTCGGGCCTGCCTATCAAAAACAGCCTGTGTCCCAGTTGTGGAGCGGAGCGTTGCGCGTATTGCCAGACGACGCGAATTCGAGTCCGTACACAACATCAGCCGGAACCATTCAACGGACCTCACGACCATGGACGACATACACCCCCTCCCCCCCCCCAATTGCGCAAACATAGTCGCAAAATCAAGAGCAATAGCCCATCGACATAAGGGACGGCGAGGCCGTGATTTAGTGCAAGAGAATCGTGCGGGTTGGAACAAGGACATCTGGCCACTCAGCGATTGCCCACCAGCCTAGCGAGCAAACAGCAGACTATGCACTGGCTTTTACTGTATTCGGCGAAATGGAGGGGATAGGTTGACGGAGGTGCTGGTTTGGTGCTGCTGGTGGGCACTGCTTACGTATGAAGCGCCGTTGATGTGGTCGGCTGAATTGCTTCTGAATTTCTGCTTTTGGGATTGGGATCTGTGTTGTTGCTGCCTGGGGTACGATTATTATGTAGCATGTGAGGACGTTTAGGCTTTCGCGTGGGGAGGGTCCGCTTGCTGTTCCCGTCCACACCGCTGTTATTCACCACACCCACTCCTGTCTCACCAGATAATTTTGAATACCACAAATACGGCGATGATTTGTTCAGATACGCATATCATACATAGCTTTCTCAAATCGTAATTCCGAATCACCTCTCGGAGGTAGCCGTTTCAAACAGCGTCGGTTCCCGTTCGTGTACGACGCGGTCTATCCTACGCCGTAAATTAGTTCGGATACCTTGTCTGGCAGGGACCCATCCATCCTTCAACCTCCTTCAGCCACCTCTGTTTCATTAAATCATCGACGTTGTTTTATTGTGTCAGTGTATGTTCAGAGCTTTACAAATAACAATCTTCATCGTTTTCATCAGGACTGCACCCGAATGGTGAGACGCTCCCGGTTGGAGGCATTTGTCGGGCGTACATCACGCGCCTACAACAAGTCCTGTTAGTCGTTCCACAACGTCAACAGGGCTCCCGGATAAGTCGAATAATTTTACATCGTTGAGCAGTGGATCCGAAAGCGACAAAACCGCGGATTTATTTTGATGATCCCTCTTTTGTATTTTGAGCGATTATATAGCCTTTTTCTGGGGGGGGGGGGGGGGGGGGGGCTGCCTTAAGCTCGCATACTATGGCTCACCGCCATCTGCACGGCCCCACCTTGCGCACGTTTTTGCCGCCACATAGATTAACACTCCAGAACCTGTACAACACCAAATCTATTGTAAAACGACTAGATTTTTTTGCAGGAGCACTCGTAGGAGCATGTAAAACTATTGCGCAATAATATATTGCTAGCGAAAACGCTGTGGGAGCTGTACTTTACAGGTGCAGGTAGCTCTAATAGGTAACAGCACCCCCTCTCTAGGGGACTCTTAATTAACACTAATTGCGGAGCGAGGAACGAGCGTAGCAATATACAATCGGTCTCGCTGAACAGAATATCCCTATCGCATCCCTGTTAATTTCCTCTTTAGGCGATTTTTGCTTATGTTATAAGAAATTCGCATAAACTTTAGCA
>MU005580.1:277467-290881 GCA_010405425.1 Lentithecium fluviatile CBS 122367
TTATAGTATAGCTTTTTATTATAGTATAGCTTTTTATTATAGTATAGCTTTTTATTATAGTATATTATAGAATATCTATTATTTAGAATCTAAAGAATAGAATATCTATTTATAAATATTACTACTAGTAAAAGTAATTAAATTCTATTATATAAATATAATAATAATAATATAGATTTAGATTTTATATCTGCCTATCTACCTACTCTTACTAATATTAAAGAGATGCTTATTACTAAGATATATATTTTTATAAAGATTTAATAGTATTATAGCCTTTAGTAAAAGTATTATAGATATATTTACTACTTTACTATTAACGTTATAAAGATATTTATAAAGTTATCTTTATTATACTCTAACTACTATATTTAAGCTAGATACTTACTTCTTACTAGCTACTCTAGACTCTCTATAGAAGATAGCTATAGAATTAAGCTAATATTATATTAGTAATAAGTATAGTAGTATACTATAGTAAAAGTTTTATAATTATATAAAAAAATCTTTATACTATTTTTAATAAAGCTACTATTCTTAAGTATTAGAATAAGCTAGTTACTAAGTACGCTTAGAACTTTATAGATAATAAGATTAAATTTACTAATTCTATTTTAAGTCTACTTAAGATAAAGCAGTCTAAAAGAATATAAGATATTCAGGTTTCTTAATAGTAATAGTAGATACCTTAGATAGTTTAGGTTACTTTTCTAGATAAAAAATAGCTTCTACTAACGCCTTACTTTTTATTAACTAATTTTAGATATCTTTATAATTAACTCGTTTCGCAGTCTAATTTCCGTTTACGAACAATTAGTGAATGTTAGTCTTAGGTCTCTTAGGAACCTTTATTTTTAGCGTATAAGAGTTAAGGCTCTATTAATTTCCCTTTTTAGATAATTATATATTAATTTTAAGTTATTTTATAAGGTCCTTTTAGAGTTGCCTCTTAGCTCTCTTATAAGCTTTAGCCTTCTTTACTTATACCTTTAGTTCTTATGCTGCTATCCTCTCGTAAGCTCTCTACTCCTTAAGAGCTTATTTCTCCAGCTTTTTAATAAGCCTCTAGTATTACAACTCTAAGAGTTATTATTATTAAAGCTTTTTATTAGTATTAATTTGCTTCTGCTTCTCGCAGGCCCTCTAAACTTTAGTAGAAGAGTAGAAGACGGCATCTCTATACTAATCCTTAGGTTGTTTAAGTATAAGAGGCTTACTATGCTAGCGACGCTTCTTTTTATTAAGAAAAGCTACCTTAAGCTTATTATATTAGTGTTAAAGGATCTTATATTTAACCTTAAGCTTATAATAACTTTGTAATAACTGTTTACGCTCCTTAGTATAGTTCTTAGAAATAACCTCCTATAGTATTTACTATACTTTACGCTAGTTAGAGATAGAGAGGTTTAATAAGCTACTTTAACTTAAGCTAGGGCTCTTATACTCTGTAATAAACTTTTAGAGTATTTTATTAGAGTTATAGGGCAATAATCTAGTATACTTAAAAGCTTTAAGTATTATTCTTTCTTAAAAAGCGCTTTACTATAAGGCATTAAAGAGGCGAAAAAGTCTTATTTAGTTATTGTAGAGAGGCCCTAGTAGTTATATATAAACTCTAAGAGCTCTCTTATATACGCTATACTTAGAGGCTTAAACATCGCTATATTAAGTAGTTACAGAGTGTAAGTATCGTGCAAGGGAAAAGTTATAAGAAGTATTTTATTTTTATTATAATATATAATAAACTATATAGTAATATAAGACCTATAGCTATTAAGAATAAGTAGTTAGTAGGCTGTATAAGCTTTAGCCTTTGTCTTATAATTAAAAACTTACTAGAGCTATGCTAATCTAACGTTATTATTAGTCTTCCTACTTAGCGAGCTTACGAAAAAAGCTTTATAGTATTTTAGATTAAAATCCTTAAGCTATAAGTCTTATATACTGTCTATTATAGCTTAATAAATTAAGGCTAGCGTAAGAGCAGTACTATTAGCGCAAATATACGCGATTATTATTATTTACTCTCTATTACTATCCTAGAGCATTTGCTTATAAGGGCCCTGCTTATAGAGCTTTCGCGAGAACACTCTATTACGTTCCTATAGGGTAGCTAGTCCTAAAGGGGTAAGTTAGTTCCTAGGCAAGAGTAATAATAGAAAGAGAGATTGTTAATTACGTAAGTAAGCACTAGGGTAGTTAGTATTAAGGTTATAAAACTATTAAATTAATAATGCTTACTAGAATCTAAATAATAGATTATTAAATAAGTTAAATACTAGGAACTACAAGGGTTCCTGCTATTTCTATATATACATAGTTTAGGCATTAGTAGTTAGCTGTAGAACTATTACTAGTCGCAATAGTTTCTATTATAACTATTAGTTACATAGTTTAATAGTAGTTAGTAGTTATATCTTAGTGCGTGTTCCTTAGCAGCTACTTAGGTAACTAATTAGCTGCCTAAATACTTATTTAACCTACTAGTTATAATATTATTTCTTCTCTTTATAAGAGTATTCTTAATTATCTAATAACTTAGTATAGTTAGCTTATAAGCGGGTTTTACTCTACCTGCCTTATAAGCGTTCCGCGATTATTATATCTTCTAATTCTTATAAATATTAACTCTATCTTTTCTATAAAATCCTTACTACTAACACTATTACTAACGTTTCCTATAATAGGTGTTTTCCTAAAAACTTATATTACTATATTATGCTAAACTCTTGCCTAAAGTGTGCAGAGTGTATACGCGCGAGAAAGCTATGCGTTAATATGTCTTAATTATTACTTAACTAGACTAGGAAGGAGTATTAGGTAAAGGTAGATATAGATAAGAAGTTACTAGTAGAAGTAATTTCTTAATTATTATAAAATAATAAGATTCTAGCGTAGGCTAAGAAGCGCGCTGTAAAGAAAGCTATATACCTTACTTTAGAGCTTAAGGCTAAGAGTAAGGTAGTAAGCGCTAAGGTAGACTATCTAGCTGCTTCTATTAGTATAGAGTTTTTACTAATAATGTAGTCTATACTACTTACTTTAGACAACGTAGTAGCGGGCTACAGTATTGCAGATGCTAGCTTATTCTTAGAGGCTTTATAGAGTACGTTATTCCTATCTATTTTTACTTTATAGTTATGTTTATTTAGTGTAGTAGTAGGCGTTAAACCTTAGTCTTACTTTCTTAAGTAATTATTAATAGTTCTATAAGTTAGCTTTAGATTCCTATATATTTTCTAACTCTAGGTAGCCTTTCTACTTTACTAGCTACTCCTAGTAGAAGTTACTATTCTAGAAGTCTTATTAGTCTACTTCGCGGTACCTACGTAGTGCTTTAACTTTATACTTATTATCTTTATCCTCTTAGTAATAGAAGGTTTTTTATAGCAGCGTTTTAGGGTCTACTAGTTTTAAGGTAGACATATAAAATACTAGGTAGATTTTTACATTACTTAGAAGTTAGAGTTTATAGTTTACTAGGCTAATTTATTTAAAAACTAAAAATAGTCTAACTTTTACGTAGTCTAATCCTTTACTAGGTTATATTGTATAAAGATTTTTTATAAATAGATATACTCTATCCCTCTTCTTTAGCTAAGGTACTGTTTTTTATTTTTAGTTATTATATTTAATACTCTTTTATTATACTTTTTATATATTTTCTTTTATTTCCTTATATGCTTCTTATATATTTCTAGCGTAATTAGCTGCCGTTTTAGTTTGCACGTTTATTAGTAGAATTCTTTTAAAGAGATATAAATATCTTCTATAGTTTGCATAGAATAGGGTTTATT
Organism: Lentithecium fluviatile CBS 122367; assembly: GCA_010405425.1. Classification (NCBI taxonomy): domain Eukaryota; kingdom Fungi; phylum Ascomycota; class Dothideomycetes; order Pleosporales; family Lentitheciaceae; genus Lentithecium; species Lentithecium fluviatile. The sequence goes on from MU005580.1 coordinate 281,265, forward strand.
CTATTACTTCTAATTTCTTATTATTATATACTAGTTAGGCTATTAGTAGTAGTAATACCTAACTATTTTATAGTTTATTACTGTATCTATCTATCTATCTATCTATCTATCTATCTATCTATCTATCTATAGGTAGTAGGCTGTTAATAGTTTCTGTTTTATTCTAATAAGCGCTATTAATATTATCTAGTAATTAGATATAAATAGCTTATCTTAATTACTAATAATTATTCTTAGTATTCTATAATGCCTAACTAGTTAGTCTAGAATTACGAATCTAAGTTATCTTACTGTATAGGTATTATAGAATAGAATTATTTTTATATACTTAGTAAATTAGTTAATAATTACTAATATTATATTATAGGATATGTTAGTTACTAGGTCCTTTAAGTTTAGTAGCCTAGTAATAAAGTCTATAGAGGTATTAGTTTAGAGTTTATCTAGAACCTAAATAGCTTATATTTCTCTATATAGTGCATAGGTGCTATGTTTATTCTTTTAGCAGTCTGCGCATTTTTAAATGTAGTTTATAACCGTCTGCTTTATTCCTTTAAACTAGTAGTTATATTAGATAAGCTCTATAGTCCTTATAATACTAAGGTGTCTGTATATTAGGTTATTATAATATTATTTAATAACTTATTTCTATTATTTCTTAGGTACCTCTTATCTTATTATAAGTAGCGTATTAAGCTCTTATAAAAGGCTAAGTAATCTATCTTTATTTTATACTAGAATAGCGGCGCGTGTAATTATTTTATCTCTAGCTAAGTTACTTTATTAGCTTAGTATATTAGCGCGTCTGTTTTCCTTTCCTAGCGTGTATATAATTCTAAACTTATACTATCTAAGTGCTTTAGACTATCTCGCTTATTATAGTAAGAGATCTTTTATTATAGTAAACCTTAAGAGGTTCTTATAGTTAGTAAAAATAGTAAGTTTAGAGTAGCTAAGCGCGTAGATTTGCTAGTATTTAAGTACTTTAATAATTATAAATAGCTCTTTATTATAGATATTATATCTTATTTCTACGTCTATAAGCTTTTATAAGTAATAGGCTATTAGGTACTATTTTTTATTTCTTTCTTACTTTACGTAAGTACTAAGAGCGTGGTTGCTTACGTTTATTTCTATTCGTAATAGCTTATTACTTTAGAAGTTAATATATATAGGTAGCGTAATGCACGCTATTTATAGAAGTTAGAAAGCGTTTTCCTATTCGTCTCTCTATATAAATAGTATATTCTTTTTATAAGTTCTGTTAGGGGTGTAGTAATTACTACGTACTTTTTAATAAATTATTAATTAAGTTTACAGAGTCCTAGAAATTCTTAAATATATATTACTATTTTTAATTATAGCTATATTTATATAGCTTTAATCTTATTTAGGCGTATTTTAATACCTTCTGTAACGCCTCTCTGCACTAGAGACCCGCCGGGCATGCCTTAGCTATACCTTAGCACGTAACCATCCCTATATAGCTTTGCTCCTACGTATCCTTACTCCTTAAGAATTTATCTATCTATTAAATCTATATATTGCTTTACTGCTTATCCCCCTATTACTATATACCCTTATAATTTAAATCCTTTTAACTCTCTTTAGACGTAATAGCTAAGGCAGGCAGGAAATAAAGTTTTCTATTCTATTACTAATAAAACTATTAATAATAATTCCTCTAAACTAGCGTCCTTAGAATTAGTAAAATAACTAGGATAAAAGCTAGCGCGCGAAAGAGCTGCGTAGGTTTTAGCTAGGCCCTAGAGATATTCTATATAGTCCCTAAGACTTAGCTTGCTATAGAGTAAATATAATACTAGCTGCGTAACTAGCAGCTAGGCTTTATAGAGGAACTAGATAAGAAAGATAAACTTTAGGACCTAGGAAATAACTTAGACTCTAAGGAAGACTAAGGCCTTCTTAGACCTGCTAACTACCTAGCACGTTTATGCAAAGACATTAGTATATAGGCGTCCTATACTATTAGTAGTATAGGTCTACCTTTATCTACTAGTAGGAATAAACTAGTAATCTATAGAGACTATAATAACTATAGGCGACACCTTAATATAGGTAAGGCGCTAACCCTTACGTTTTAAGGTAGTAAAATAAAAATAACGCGTTAAAGATTTAACTAACCTATAGTAGCCTATTAAATAGAGCTATTCTAGAAATAGGTCTAATTATAGAGAAGTAGCGCACCTTAAGCTAAAATTAATAAAGTAAAGGCTATTTATAATACCTTCTATAATAACTTTAGCACCTCCCTAGTAATACTACGCGATACTACTAGCACTTCTATAGGGAATATACGTAAGGCTATCTAAAGTCTAACCTAAGCTAGGAACGCTTCTAAACTTAAGGAAGTAAAGAAACTCCTATCTATTTAGTAGATTAAACGTTAGATTAAATATATTAACTACTTTATAGATATTAACTTTTTAACTAAAGATTACACCTAATGTACCTAATAGATTATTACATTAATTAAATTTAATACGTACTAAGATATTCTTAACTAAGAGGTTAATAATTAGACTCTAATTACCTAGGTATAGGTATAATAGTAGGTCTAGAGCCTTATAGAAGACCTTATTTTTATAAAGTATAGAAACTACTTCTACTTTTAGAACTTAGAGTAGTAATAGGAGAATAAGTTTAACTTCTTTTATAACTACTTTACTAACTAGTTAGCTTTTTTTTAACCTAAACTCCTTTAAGGGGCCCTAGGATGAAATAGTAAAGGTCTCCTTTATCTAGGCCTAAAATCCTAAGCTATTAAGACGTAAGGTATAGAGGGCTAGGCAGCTTAAGAATATTACTAACTAAAACTCTTTTAAGTAAGCTATTAGGGATATAGAGATAGCCCTAGAGGTTACTAGGCCTATCTTAGGCACCTTCTAACTATAAGCTAGTAAAACGTTATCTATAAGTAAAAAGCGTAGAGTATTATTACTAAAGGGTAATAAGTAGAAGCGTCTAAATAAGTAGAAATTATTTAAGGGCAGCTTATAGAACTATCTAGATTCTACCTATAGTATAACTTTATCTAAACCTAATAGAAAAGTAGGTTCTTTAAAGGATTATCCTAAGAAGGATAAGAAGCCTTACTAGAAATAACATAGTAGCGACTAGAAGCTAGATAAGTCTAATAACTAGATAAAAAAAGAGAAGTTGTAGTAGTAACCCTTAATACCTAGCTACTAGGACTAACTAAAGGCGATACCTAACCCTAGTTAGTAGTTAATATTTAACTACTTAACTCTAATAGGGTTTTAGTAATATTATAAGGACTTTTTAACTCTAGAGCTAAATTAAACCTTATTTAGAAGAAAATAGTAATTTAGCTATAAATTCCCCCTATTAATTATATAAAGCTATAGGCGAATATAATTAACTAAACTACGTTATAGCTTAGTTTAGCCTACTCTCTAACGCTTATATACTATAATAGCCTAGGTAAGTAGTAGACTATAGGTCTCTAAACCTTTTAGGTAGTATAGTTTAATAACTTTAACTTTATTTTAGGCTACTCTTAGTTAGCTATAGCTAACTTTAAGGTCTAGTATAGTACTAGCACCTTTAAGTAGTAGCCCTAGGAAGCTAGCGAGAAGCGTATTAAGATCTAAGATCTAGTATTACTTCTTAAGGAACTAGAACCTAGAGAAAAGGCGTATACGCTCTATCCTTAAAACTTTATAGCTAGAAGCCTTTTAAGGAAGAAAGCTACTTTTATTAGAGGTAGAAAAATAGTAAAGATGCTATAGCACCTTCCTAATACTTCCTTAGCTATAGCTACCCCTAGTAGTAATATCTAATAGAACGCTAAGTACTAGCGCCTGCGTAGACTCCTCTAGCTAAAAGAATAGATAGCTAAAATACTTAAATATATAACTAAATATATTAAAGACTACCTAGAGCTTAGGAATCTCCTATAGACTACTATAGTAAGAGTCTTCTATTTTATATATAATAGTTATCTAAACTATACTAAAATTTATCTAGGTAAGAACTATAGCAGTCCTAAGAGGGCTCCGCTTAGGTTCTATAATAAGGCTAGTAAGAACTAACTTTCTATAGAAGAATAAGCTCTTATCCTAGAATACCTCTAGGATTAGCTTTATATTTTTAATACTAAAGGGGCCGCGCGCATTCTATAGAATTTAAAGTATAACTACGCTATTAACCTAATAAAAGGAAAGAACTTGCCTAACCTACCTATTTATAACCTCTCTAATCGTAAGCTAGATATCCTCTAGGAATACCTTAACTCTACGCTAGAGAAGGGATAAATTAGGTATAGTAAATCTTCTACTAGTACTCTAATTCTCTTTATTTTAAAGGTAAATAGTATAATGCGCCTCTATGTTAATTACTATAAATTAAATAAGGTTATAATTAAAAATTATTACCTAATCCTGTTAATTAGCAAAATACTTAACTAGCTTTTAAAGGCTAAGGTCTTTAGTAAACTTAATCTCCGCGACGCCTATTATAGGCTGCAGATTAAAAAGGGGGATAAGTAGAAGATAGCGTTTAAAACCTATTATAAATACTTTAAATACCTAGTTATACTATTTAGCTTAACTAATGCCTCTATAACCTTCTAGTTATATATCTATAGAGCTCTTAGCGGCCTACTAGATTATACGTACGTTATCTACTTAGATAACATCCTTATCTTCTCTAAAGATAAGAATAATTATAAGCGTTACGTTTAGAAAGTTCTATAATAGCTTTATAAATAAAGGTTGTACGCTAAAGCCTCTAAATATAGTTTCTTTATAAAATTAGTAGAGTTTCTTAGCTTTATTATTACCCTGTAAGGCGTCGTAATAGACCTAGTATAGGTTTAAACTATTAAGGAATAGCTAGAGCCTAAGAGCTACTATAATATTTAAAGCTTTATAGGCTTTACTAACTTCTATTAATAATTTATCTATAATTACTTAGAGATTATATAACTGCTCCTAGAGTATATAATTACTACCTAGATACTGCCTAAGAATTAGGTAAAACCTAGGATAGGGGTAATAAAACTATAGCCTTAGAAGATAAAGAAAGGTTTAACCCGCTAGTATAAGGAGTAGTTATAGCTAATAGAGGTAAAAAACGCGTTCTTTAAATTAAAGAGCCTATTTACTAAAGCTTTAGTGCTATAATACTTTAATTTAACTAAACTTATTATAATTATCTTAAACGCATTAGAGTTTACTATAGCGGTAATCTTACTTTAGCTATAAAGTAGTAGAGAGGAAATAGAAAAGCACTAGAAACTAGTTACTTTTTAGAGCTATAAGTTTAGTAGTTTATCTCTATAATAGTATACTTATAATAAAGAGCTAAGCGCTATTATTAAATGCTTTAAGATTTAGTAGCACTATCTTAAGTATGCCCTAAGTATAATTTAGGTATTAACTAACTATAATAACCTAAAGTATTTTATAACTATAAAGGAGTTTATACCTAAGTAAGTACGCTAGGCTAAGAAGCTAGCACGTTTTAATTTTAAAATTAAATATAAGCTAGAGAGCGTTAATCTAGCTAACGCTTCTTTAAGAAGACCTAATTATACTAAAGGCTTTTAGGTAGGAGAAGTAAAAGAACTAAGAAATATTATACTCTTTACTCTCTAGAATAAACTTTAGACGTAGACTCTCTAGAAGTTTACTACTGCCTAGGCTGTTAGTTAGTTAGCTTATAATTCTATACCTACTAATAAGGAACTGTATAGGTCCTGTATAGGCACTAAGAGTAGGGTATATAAATCTAACTAGGGATTCTCTAGTATAGCGCTAGCTACTAATATTATAGCATTATTAGTAATCTTTATTCTATCTATAGAATAACCTAATAGAGAACCTAAGTCTAGAGAGTAAGCTAACTAGGTAGACACTATAGAGGCACTCCTTTATTACTAGGTAATTTATACTTACTTATTATACTATCTTATATAAGCAGCTATATAAGAAAATAGAGCCTTTATTTTAAATCTATTTAAGCCCTTACTTAACTATTTCTATAAGATTTAGAAGCGTAATGTAGCCTATTACTAACTCTTAAATTAGATACTTTAGGATAGGAAGAAGCGCCTTAGGGGCGAGCCCTAATAGATCTAAGATCTATAGAGCGTTCTTTATAGAGCTAGGAAAGTATAGATTTCCTAAGATTAAGCTCTCTATTAAGCTCTTCTTACTAGGAACTATAATAATCCCCTTAGTAGACACTATAGTGTTAAGAAGATAATAGTAATTCTTTACTAGAAGTACTATTAGACTAGTCTAGCTAAAGACGTTAAAAGCTATATTAATAGCTGCGTTCTATGCTAAGTAAATAAGGTAAGGTAGTATAAGCTATAGAGAACGCTAGAGTCTATATCCCTACTAATAGAGCTATAGAGAGATTTCTTTTTAGACTTTATTACTAACCTACTAGAGTCTATAGACTACGTAGGTAACTAGTATAATTTAGTACTTATACTTATTAACTACTTTTTAAAGTATATCTAGTACCTTTCTATTACTAAGATAATTACTGCGTAGGCTCTTATAGACCTTCTCTATAGAAAAGCATTTCTTAAGGTAAGACCCTTAAATAGCTTACTAATAGACTGTAGAATAGTCTTTATAAGTAAGTTCTAGAGTAATATATACTTCTACCTATAGGTAAGGCGTAGACTAAGCACAGCGTTCTATCTATAAATAGATAGCTAAATAGAGTGCTAAAATTAGGAGCTAGATGTTAGGGCCGGTGGCCTAGACTAGGGTTAGGTAATCCTTCTCTTATAAGCTGCCTTGAATCGTCTCCCTGCGGGGTAGCAATTCGTCTCGTCTACACACGAATGCTACTATTCACCCTTCTATGCAACAATACACTCCTTGCGCTGCCTTATAGGTTACTATCCTAACATTTAAATTACTCTTTCCTTATAGGTGGTTTAAAGAGGTAATATTATTACATACCGTCTTATTAACGTTTATACTTAGTTAATTCTAATATAGTTAGCGTAAGAGTGCGCAGCTAACACTAACCTAAGATAGGAGAATCCTTTCTATCTATAAGGTTAGCTATCTTATCTATAATAGCTAACTAAGTTAGTAATAATTCTATTAGTAACAGCGTAAGCCCTATAAATAATAATTAAGATAAAGCTAGCTATACTACTAGCAACTAAGCTAACTTAGCCTAAATTAATAACACTCTGCCTAAATAGGGCCTAAGTAAATAACTTATAAATAAGACTAGAAAGCGACTAGAAGTTTTATAAAAATAGAAGTAATAAAAGCTTAATAAGCTTAAACTTAAGAAGTTAGAATAATAGCAAGTAAGATTTAAGGTAGGAGATTATACTATACTTCTTCTAGTAACCTAAGCATCCTTAGTAAACTAATTAGTAACTACTTTATTAATAAGCAGCCTTCCCTACCTAAAGGATTCTTATACGTTTATAAAAAGAGACTAAAGGGACTATAACCTCTAGGTTATAGATTATAAGGGCTACTTTATTAATAATTCCTACTATTTCGCGATAGAGGCCTAGAAGGCCTAATTTAGCGCTAGATATATCTCTAAGGAGCTTAAGACCTTCTAGAGGATAGAATAGTAGTAATAGCAGTCTTTAGACCCCTTATAAGACGTTACTTAGGACTAATTATTAAAGAAGATATTAAAGTCTCTAGGTAGTAGACTAGAGTAAAGATAAAGAGCTATAGAGTCCCTAAAGAGATGCTAGCAGCGCCTAACTTAGTCTTCTATAGACCTTTTAAATTATATGCGTCCCCTATAAGAAGAGGTAGGCTTAACTAATAAGTTAACTTAGGCCCTAGAGTTCTTTAACTACCTTCTAGAGTAGGTAAAGAATAACCTATATCTTTAGAACTCTAATAAGCGCTTAAGCGTCTGTAATATAAAGAAGGCTACTAATATTAGCTAGCGTTACTATTAAAGTAAGCATAGTAAGGCTAAGGCAAATATTAAGAGAAAGTAGTAGAAGAAATAACTAGAGGGCGGTAGAGAGATAGTAACCCCCCTAAAAAAACTAAAGTAGGGTAGAACCTGCTAATCTTTGCTAAAATAAGGCGCTAAGCTATAAACTAAGACTAACTAATCTAAAGTAGTATATTTCTACTATAAGAAGCCTAGTTATATCTAACCTAAGTGCGAGGCCTATAAAATAGCCTATATAGTAGAAAAGGAAGGCTTAAAAAAAGGTAGTAGCTAGAGGAGGTAATTACTACCCTTCTAGCCTATATTAACCTAGTAAAAGAGACGCCTTCTAAAGATCTTAGAAGACTATATAACGCGCTTTACCTAAAGCCTATAAGATTACTAATAGCCTAGGTAACTATTAAGTCTAAGGATCTTAAGATACTTATTAACCTAGGGGCCTAGTTAAATCTCCTATTAGCTATAATAGTAAAGGAGTTAAAACTAATAGTAGAACTAATAACTAATCTACTTATAGATATAGCTAATAGGTTTATAATAATAGTCTATAGTACTGTAGTAGCTAATTTAAACCTAAAAGATACGCGTAGGCGCGTTAAAACGCTCCGCGTAGCGTTTATAGTTATAGACCTTAAACGCTACCTAATATATTTAGGTATACTATAAATTAATGCGTTTAATCCTAAGTTAAACTTTACCTATTAGATAATATAGTATTAGGGAATACTAGACTAAGAGGCTAGTTAGTACTATAAGGTTATAATAGAGTTAGCTAAAGAATTTAATTAAATAGTATAAAGTCCTTATTTAGATATCTACGCTATAATTATATATAATTTAGCCTATAGTAGCGCTGCTCTAGCTAACCTTAGATAATAGCCTAAACGCTACGCTAATTATACAGACGTAGGGTTAAAAGAGTCTGCTAAGAAACTCGCAGACTACAGGCCTTATAATCTTACTATTAACTTAGAGCCTAGAATAGCTCCCTCTTACTAACCTTACTATAACCTCTTAGCGGCTAAGTTAAAGCTACTAAGAGAATATATAGATAAGTATTTAGCAAGAGGTTAAATTAGACGCTTAAAGTCGCTAGCTAAAGCCCCTATTCTCTTTATAAAGAAGAAAGATAGCTTACTACAGCTTTATATAGACTATTAAGGTCTAAATAAGGTTACTATAAAGAATTATAGTCCCTTACTATTAATTTAGAAGTTATTAGAGTAACTCGCCTAGGCTAAGTAGTTTACTAAACTTAATTTATAAGAAGCGTACTATAGGGTTTAAATCTAGGAAGGTAATAAGTGTTAAGATCCAAGAATGTAGAATAAAGGGCGGAAAGGATAGAACGATAGCGATAATGCGGGGCAACGCTGTAACACCGTAACTAAGATTAGGTAATAACACCATCCCGCTAAGCTATAACATCCCGCTAAGTAAGGGATAGTTAACTATCCCTAGATAGCTAACTATCCTGTGCTTTTAGAATAGTAATACCTTAAAGGGATAGCATCGCTGTATATAGGAATAATAGGAACCCTATAGTTCCTAGTGTTTAACTTAGTTAACAATCTATTATTTAGATTCTTATAAGCATTATTAATTTAATAGTTTTATAACTTTAATACTAACTACTCTATTACTTACTTACGTAATTAATAACC
>MU005580.1:294791-312671 GCA_010405425.1 Lentithecium fluviatile CBS 122367
TAAGAACTATAGAACTTATCTAGCGTAACTACTAATTTAAGGGAATAAAATAAAAGGTTATAAACTATATTTAGAAGTGCGCAGACTGCTAGAAGAATAAATATAGTACTTACGCACTATATAGAGAAATGCAAGCTATCTAAATTCTAGAAGAACCCTAAACTAATATCTCTATAGACTTTGTTACTAGCCTACTAAACTTTAAGGACCTAGTAACTAACACATTCTATAACGTAATACTAGTAATTATTAACTAATTTACTAAGTATATAGAGATAATTTTATTCTATAACACTTATATAGTAAGATAACTTAGATTTATAATCCTAGACTAACTAGTTAGGTATTACAGAATACTAAGAATAATTATTAGCGACTAAGATAAGCTATTTACATCTAACTATTAGATAACGCTAATAGCACTTATTAAAACGAAACGAAAACTATTAACGGCCTATTATCTATAAACAGATAGATAAATAGAATGAATAAACAGAACTATAAAAACCTACCTAAAGATATATAGCAATAAACTATAAAATAATTAGGTATTACTACTACTAATAGCTTAATTAGTATATAATAATAAGAAATTAGAAGTAACTAGATAAACACTATTCTATGCAAACTACAAAAGATATCTATATCTCTTTAAAAGAACTCTACTAATAAAAGTATAAATGGAAACAGCAGTTAATAACGCTAAAGACATACATAAAGTATATAAGGAGATAAAAGAAAACATATAAAAGGTATAATAAAAAAGTATTAAAATATAATAACTAAAAATGAAAAACGGCACCTTAGCTAAAGAAGGGGGATAGAGTATATCTACTTATAAAAAATCTTCGCATAACATAACTAAGCAAAGGATTAGACTACGTAAAAGTTAGACTATTTTTAGTTCTTAAATAAATTAGTCTAGTAAACTATAAACTCTAACTCCTAAGCGATGCAAAGATCTACTTAGTATTCTATATGTTTATCTTAGAGCTAGTAGACCCTAGGATACTATTATAAATAACATTCTACTACTAGAAAGACAAAGATAATAAATATAAAGTTAAGGTACTATATAGGTACCGCGAAGTAAACTAATAGAACTTCTAGGACAGCAACTTCTACTAGGAATAGCTAGTAAAATAGAAAGGTTATCCTAAATTAGAAAATATATAGGAACCTAAAGCTAACCTATAGAACTATTAGTAACTACTTAAAGAAGCAAGACTAAGGTTTAATACCTATTATTATACTAGATAAACATAACTAAGAAAACTACTCTTAGCTAGAGAGCAGCACTATTCTTTATAATAGTAAAAAAACCTAAACTGCTAAGAATAGACTCTAAAGGAACTAAGAATAAGAAATTATTAAGAAGCTAATCTAATAAAGGATTAGAAGGAAGACTATTAACCTATAACTAGCCTAGGTTAGTAGGAACTACACCTATAGGAGATAAAGATAGCGCACTTAACTTATTTAATTAGTTCTAAACCTATAGTAAGGTAAGGTCGCGACGCGCTATATCTTATTTATAACTCTTTAACTTTACTAGTTTATATTACGCGTAAGTAACTACCTAAGTAATCTACGCAGTAGACTTCTCTATATAAAGAAGCGCTAACTTCTTCTTATATTTCTTCTACTCTACCTTCTTCTACTCCTTCTTAGGAATAAATAGACTACACTTAGCCTTTACTATAATATACTTAGCGTAATAACTAGACGCTATATCTATAAAACACTATAGACCCTTCTTTTTATAATAACTATACTAAAATAATATCTCTTACGCAGCTGCGCGTATACGCGCTGCCTAGGATTAACGCTCTAAAGTAGAAGTTTCTCTATAAGGCGTACGCGCTCTGTTAGTCTATTATTTTTTAGGCATAGTTAGTAAGGTCTATAGAATATAAATAAAGCGCGGGGTACTATAGACTTTATACTAATAGTTAATATAGCACAGGAGGATAAGTAGGGGTATTAGGATAATTATCTAGAAAGAGAGGAGGTAATATTAAGATCTAAGAATGTAGAATAAAGGGTAGAAAGAATAGAATAATAGTAATAATATAGGGTAACGCTGTAATACTATAACTAAGATTAGGTAATAATACTATCCTACTAAGCTATAACATCCCGCTAAGTAAGGGATAGTTAACTATCCCTAGATAGCTAACTATCCTGTACTTTTAGGATAGTAATACCTTAAAGGGATAGCATTACTATATATAGGAATAACAGGAACCCTATAGTTCCTAGTGTTTAACTTAGTTAATAATCTATTATTTAGATTCTTATAAGTATTATTAATTTAATAGTTTTATAACTTTAATACTAACTACCCTATTACTTACTTACGTAATTAATAACCTCCCCCTTATCGTCGCTCCTGCCTAAGAACTAACTTACCCTTATAGGACTAGCTACCCTGTAGGGACGTAATAATAAGTAGAAGACAGCCTTCTACACACGTTATAGGCACTTTAAATATACTATAATGCCTTTTAGGCTTATAAATGCCCTAGCTACATTTTAGTCCTATATTAACTATGTCCTAGCAGGACTGGTTAATGTTACGTGTATTATATACCTTAATAATATTTTAATCTTCTCTAATACTAAGAAAGAGCATAAGGTTTACGTTTAGAATATATTATAGAGGTTATGCGAAGTAAAACTATTCTATAACCTAAAGAAGTGCAAGTAGTATACTTAGTTAACTAAGTACTTAGAGTACCTTATTACTCTAGAAGGGATCTCTATAGATCCTAATAGAATTAAGATAATTTAGAAGTAGCTAATGCCTTATACTGTACGTAACATCCGCGTCTTTATTAGCTTTATAAACTACTATTAATAATTTATTAATAGGTTTAGCTAAAAGGCGCTTTCTCTTACTAAATTAATAAAAAAAGCGCTAAACGCTGCCTAGGCTAGGCAAGCTATAAGAAGGAAGGAGAGCCTTCTACTAGATATTAGCCTAGAGGGTAGGAAGGCTTAGAAAGAGCTTAAGGCAGCCTTCCTAGATATTCTTATCCTTGCGCATTTTAAGCGTAGGAGAAAGACTAGAGTAGAAGTTAATACTTCTAGTAGCGTAATAGCTAGTATTTTAAGCTAGTTATTACTAAATAAGGATAGAAAGCTAGAGTAAAGGCTAATTAACTTCTACTTAAGAAAGCTAGTCGCAGTAGAGTATAATTATAATATATATAATTAAGAGCTTCTTATAATAGTTAAAAGCCTAAACTACTAGCAGTATTACCTTAAAGGTTAGCCCTTTAAAGTTCTAATAGACTACTATAACCTTAAATAGTTTATAGAGACTAAGAGCCTAAATAATAGGTAGGTTAGGTCCTACTTAATATTATCTAAGTTTAACTTTATTATTACGTACTATTCTAGGCTAATAAACCTAGCTAATAGTCTCTTACGCTAGCCTAACTATATAGCTAAGGTAAAGGCGCCCGCAAGGAAGCAGAATAAGGATTTTATTAAGCCTATAAAGAGCTTAATAAGCTGCACCTTCTAGAAGGAGATAGTAATAGTAAACGCTATAACTCGCTTAGCTATAGCTAAGAAAGGCGAGCTACTACTAGCTAGGGCTACTTACTATTTAAATTACTAGAGAGTAGCACGCAAAATAACTATAGTAATTAGGGGGAGTTAGGTAAGCTTCTTTATAGAAGATCTAAACACTAACGTTAATAGTAATAACTTAGTAGATTAAATAGATATTAAGCTAGAGTCTAATAATAACTCTAGCTCTAATAGTAATAAATAGGGTAAGAATAAGAATTCCTCTACCTAAAAGCGCTAAAAGGGTTTAAAGACCCTTACTACGCCTAAAGAACAGACTGCTATAATATAAGAATACTATAATACTCTATTATCTAGGCACTTTAGCGTAGCTAGGACGTTAGCAAAGCTTCGTTATAAATACACCTAGAAGGAAATACCTTAGGCTATTAAGGATTATATGTATAACTATACGCCCTATAATAAAGTAGTAGCTTGCTGCTATAAGCCCTATAGGTTATTATAGCCTCTACCTATCCTAACTAAGCTATAAAAGAACGTTATAATAGATTTTATTACTAAATTACCCCTAAGTAAGTTTAAAGAAATAGTTTATAATATAATCCTAGTAATTATAGATAGGTTCTCTAAAATAGCCTATTATATTCTAGTAAAGGGTGATTAGGACGGAATTAATTTAGCCTAGGCCTAAATTTAAAAGGTTATTTAGCTTTATAGCACTCTAGCTACTATACTATTAAATAGGGGTCTTATTATAAACTTAAAATTATAGAACTTATTTAATTATTACCTAAATTTAAGATAGGTACTTACGTTCGCTTTCTACCTGCAGATAAATAGTTAGACTAAGTAATAAAACTAGACGCTTAAATAGTACTTATAATGCTATTATTATATTAAATAAGATAACTAGGCGCTGTAGTTATTGCTAGCAGAGTTTACGTATAATAATAGCGTACACTTAACTATAGAAGAGACTCCCTTTAAGGTCTACTATAGATTTACCCTCTAGGGCGTAGACTAGCCTGCTTTACTACTAGGCGATAAAGAGTTACCTACTAGAATATTAATAGCTATAAAGCTAATTAAGATCTACGCTAAATGCGCTAGAAAAATTAAAGCTGCTAATAAATACTAAAAGTAGCTCTAGAATAAGAAGCGCTTACCCCTTAAGTTAAAAAAAGGAGATAAAGTATACGTCTTTAGCTACTATATTAGAACATTTTATCTAAAAAAGAAGCTAGACTAGAAGTACCTAGGACTAGGTACTATAGTAAAGAAGATTAGCTAAATAGCCTATAGAGTAGACCTTTCTAGGTTAGAAAATGTCTACCCTATCTTTTACGCCTCTTTATTAGAACCCTTTAAGCCTGTAGGCTCCTTATTATACTTACTAGGACTAGTAAAAGACATACTCTAACTAATAGGTAATAACGTCTATAAGATTAATAAAATACTTAATAGGGAGTTATAAGATAATAGGTTATACTATTACCTTATCTCTTAGAAGAGTTATCTCCTAGAAGAGAACTCTTAGGAACCTAGTATCTATATTAGCGGCACTGCTCTTTAAACGTACTATAAAGAGTATAATATTCCCTCTAAGCGCTATATTGCGCTAGAAGGGCCTAAAAAGCCGCATAAAAGAAGAGGCGACCGCTAGGTCGTTAGTCTAAAGAAGAAAAATAATTAGTAAATAATCTTCTACTATATATTAATTATTAATATACCTTTTACTATTCTTACCTTAAATTATTTCTTAAGAATTTTTCCTCTAAGTTAAATAAACTTAGAGTTTTATCTCTAGATTTATAAGAGTAGTATTTTAATAGTATTAATAAAGAAGAACTTATATCTATTATACTTTAGACTAAATTAGTATAAGAGTAAGGTTTAGGGACTAAAATAAATTTCTTTAGTTAGATAACTATAGTATTAGCGCTAGTCTAGGGTATTATAACTAACTTTATTAGTTTTATACTAGGAACGCTCTCCTATACTAGACTAATGCTAAAGGCAACCTATATAGGGTCGCGAGAACTAATATCTACTAAACTATACTAAACTACGCTAAACTGCGCTAACACCTACTATTCTTTATATAAAATCTCTATTATAATACCTCTTATAGACCTTATTCTTAAGTCTACTCTATTTATCTATAACCCTTCTACTTTAGAAAAGGTTAGATTTTTTCTAATAATATGTTCTAAACTTCTTATTATATAAGCTTATAACGTACGTATTAAGAATAGCTAAACCCTTCCACTAGTAAGAGGGCGAAGTAGTTAGAAATACGCCTTTAGTAGCACGTTAACGCGTATTATAGCGAGGGGGGGATAGCTTAGTAGATCTTAGAACCTTCTTACGCTTTCTAGAGTTAGAAGTTAACCTAAAGAGCTAGGTAACTTACCTCTTCTACTTCTTACGCTTAGCTACCTTAAGGTTAGTCTTCCTAACGCTATATAGTTTACCTAGTTACTATATAGCCTTATTAGTGCTAAACCCTACTAAAAGGCACTAAAAGAGTACTTATAGATTTCTTTTAAGGTAAATTCTTATTATTCTTCTTAAAGTCCTATTTTCTTAGAGCAGCCTTAGACCTTTTATAACTATTAAAGTAGACACTACTCTAAGCGCACTAATTCTTAATCTTTAGAGCCTTATTATGCCCTATTAGCACTTTCTTAGTATACTAGTTATTAAATAAGTTCCTTTAGAATATTAGTAAGCAGAAGTAGCTAAAATAGGCTAAAATAGGTAATACGTACTTAACCTACGCATAAATAAGCTTATATAGTCTCTTAGTAGTAGTATTAGCCTCTTACTGCTCCTTATTAGTATAGTTAAGTATAATAGCCTTAGGATTAAAGGTTTTAGGGTCTAAGAGCTCTATAAGAATTATTAGAGGGCGACTAGCCTTTTGTAACGGAGGGGGAAGCTATAAGGAACTGCATTAATTATTAAGAGTTAGTCTAAGAGGCGGCTTTTGTATCAGCTTAAGCTTGCGTAAGCCAGCTTGCGCGTACTAGGTCTGGCGTGTACGCAGCTTGCGTATACCTTATATATCCAGAATCCTCGTCGTTATGCTCTAGACTAAAACCGTTACATACCCCCTCACCTTGCAGTAAGTAGCGGAAAGGTAAATATAAAGGAAAAGGTAGAAGAGGTCTATAAGCCTGCGTACTGCACCCCCTAGATCTGCTAAAGACGAATAGAGATATCTATAAGGCGTAGCTGCCTTAGAAACTCTATATGCTTCTGTCTTCTAAGAATCTTTATTATACTATTAGCGGGCATAGTGCTTATATTAACCTAAGTAACATTTAATTAACTAGCCTACACCTCCTATCGCACCTATAACTAATAAATATTAACGTGCTTTAGCTTTATATTTAACTTATCTTTCTCTTTTATAGTAATACCTACAGTCTGCTAATTATTACACTATAGTGTTAAGGCCTTATCTATTAAGTAGAACACCCCCCTAAAGAATTAAGTCTACTTCTTTATCTGTAATCTAGCTAGTAATAGAGTAAGTAACTCTACCTTAGTTATTAACTTAGTAATAGAACGCTGTATTATTAACTTCTAGTTAATAGTTATACTATATAGGTAGAATATGTATTCCTATAAGCTGCGGCGTGTATTAGGCTTATTAGTAAAGGCAGCGTCTAATGCTCTAAAGAAGATAGGGTCCTTATTACCCGCGTTAGTAATGTATTCCTAGGCGCCCTTATTATAGGCCTTAGCCTACAGGGCTAGAAACTTAGTAGAGAGTATGTATAGCTATACTTATTAAGCAGCTCTTATATAAGCTTCTTTTAGATTTATAAGGTAGCACGTAAGGATAACGTAGCACCTAGAGTAGTCTAGTTATATATAGTAGGTAAGATACCTAAGGTAACTAATAAGCTACTAATACAGCTTTATATAGGCAGCATTTAGCTCCTCTAGTAACTATTTAAGCTAGTTCTCTATTATTAGCATATCGCAACTTTAACCCGTTAGCCTAATACTAAACTAGGCGGCGACCTTATTAATATAGATGTCCTATATTAACTAGAGTTTATAGGACCTTATGTCTTGCACAACGCGGATCTCTAGAAACTAACTTAGTAGTCTAAGATGCTTAAGGTTGTAGTGCTCCTCTAGAGCGTACTTAAACTTATAGTATAGATAGCAATTTAATTAGTAAAAAGCTATAATAATATTATTAACATAGACAAATAAGATAAGCCACTTATTAGTGTATAGGCATAGGAATCCTAATACCTACCTTATCCCTAGTAAGTATAGTGTATAACTTAGCTCCCTAAACTATAGCTGCGGGGCTTTCTTAAGCCTATATAGCGCGCGTAGTACCTATAGCAGCTGGCCGTCTTAGTGCTAGAATCTATCTAGTGTATAGACGTAGAGCTTCCTATCTAATTTAGCATTAAGAAAAGTATTTAGGGCGTCGTACTATATAAGCTCTAGATTAAATTAATTAGTAAGAGTAATTACTGCCCTAAAGGTCCTCGCGGCCAGCGTAGCAGCATAGGTGTTATTATAGGCTTATTACAGGTCGCCGCGTGCGACTAGACGTGCCTTATACTTATAGAGGTAGCTATCTTTATTATATTTATATATAAATACCTATATTAATAGTAGCACCTCGCTATTAGCAGTGGCTTCCTTCTTTGTTATTTTAGCAAAATAACCTTTATTCTAGATCTGCTAGTATTTAAGCTTAGCAGCCTTACAAAATTAGTAACTAAATAGATGCGTATTAAGCTTACTTAAAGATCTTAGCTCTAGCAGCAATTAGGAGTAATGTAGCCTTATTATAGTATCTAGCTTTAACATAGCTATACTAAACGTTTTTAGGTAGTTGTAGGTCTCTAGTATCTACTATATTATTAGCAGGTTAACAGCTAGTATTATTAGCTTATAGGTATGCTTACCCTTAATAATATTTAACAGGTCTATTAGATCTAGATTACGGCGTCTAGGGGCGTTATTTTTATATTAATTAGGTATATAGTTAGCAATTTATGTAGTAGAGAGCTCTTCTAAAGTTAAGGTTAATAATAGAGTGTCTTACTAGATAAATGTTATTCTATAATTACGTAACTTAGATAAACCCTCTAGATCTTTAGCATTCCTAGCTCTAGGCTATATATTAACACTCTTAACACTCTTAACACTCTTAATACTCTCGCCTTATACAGTTAACTTAGGTGTAAACAGTTAGCGCTTAGGCCCTAGGGGTTTATTAGCTCTCTTAGTAACCTTACCCCCTAGCTCTAACTACTAACTTATTATAGGCAGAGCTACCTTCCTACGCTAACGCGTTATAAGGAGCTTATTAACATTAATATTATTATCTAGCGTTAGCTTAGCGAACGCTAGTAACTTAATAACCTTCTTTATTACACCCTCTCTAGCGTAACTATTAGGTCCCTTATAGAACCGTATTAGTTTAAATATAACGTCGCGTGTCTATATTACCTTATCTCTAATTAGCAGCTAGATCCTCTAGATATTTATTAAGTTATATCTAATAAGGTGTCTAATTAGCGCTTAAGACTTTAGCTTATCTTCGCGCCTTAGTAATTAATTAAGCACATATGCTCTATAGCTAATAGGGTGCATGTAAGCTATAGACAGCTGTCTACCCTATACAACCTTATACGGCGTCTTCTAGTCTAACGCCTCTGTTAGAGTTTTATTTAGGACATACGCTACTATCCTTATAAGCTTATAGAATAGTAATTTTAGTAAATTTACCTGTAGCCTTATAGCTCTAGCGCGTACTACTAGCTATTTGCTAGCGCGCTCTGCTAGGCCGTTCTACTCTAGCGTATACTTAGTACTTAGCTCATACTAAATACCTAGGTCCTTACAGGTGTCTTCTATAAATACTTTAAGACCCTATTTATTATCTATCTGCAGGGCTGTTACGTCCCTATTAAATATACGCTAGATTTTACGTATGCTCTAAATTAGCTAACAACTTAGTATTAGCTTTAATTAGTTTAAGAAGGTGTTAACCTTATACTACTTTAAGGCTTAATTAATAAGGTAGCCTGCGTACTTATTACTATTAAGATAAGCTTTACTAGTAGGTAATAGCTGTACTAGGTTTATAGTAACGCGATAGAATAGACTCTATACGTAGTTCTTTTATAGCCTTCTCGCGATTTACTTCGTAAGCTTAGCCTCTATATAAGCTAGGCAGACGTCGTTGCTATGCTTATCTATAAGTTAGACTCTAGTAATACTTCCTTCTAGCTTATTAATTACCTTCTTACTAGGGTAACTCTATATTAAATAAGCTATCTTAGCAGAGACCTTCTAATTAGCCTTTACTACTTTTAAGGGTTAATAACTTATGCTAAATAACCTTAGTTAGGTGCGCAAAGGGCGCTTAGTAGAGTTAGCGTTAATAAGCTAATAACCCTTATTATACTTAAGGTTAGCGATTACGGTGTCTAAGAGGCTACTATATAATTAATCCCTCTCTAAGTTAAAATATACTCTATTTACTCTATATTAAGTAAGTCCTATTACGCTTATAATAAATCCTTTAATAAGCGCGACATGCGTTAATACCAGACCTTCCACCCCCTATAGGGTAATAGCTATTACTTTAACGCGTCCTTAGGCCGTAATATAGATACGACCTGTACTAGCACTAACCGTCTTATTAGGGCTAGCGTCCTTCTCTTACGTTTAGCCACCTTATGCTTCGCTGTTAATTATATAGGTATTAAAGCCTAGGTTAAGAATCTATTAATTAACTAGCTTATTAGTAGTTTTCTTAGTATTAGCTATAACCTAAAGGGCCCTATATAGCTGTTAACTGTTATCTAATATTAGATTAGTATTTTTAACATTATCTTACCTTACCGCACTATGCGCTATATGCGTTATAGTATTATTCTTAACTAGCGCTAAGTTAATTAGTAATAGTGTATTAATAAACGTATATACGTTTAAGGATAGGTTTAATAGCAGCTTACTATTATTAAGGTTAATAGACACTGTTACCCTGTTCTTCTCTTACTATCTAGTAAGGGCCTAATTAATAGACTTATTAAGCTAGCTATCCTTCTTATAAGCAGCTTTAATTTTCTTAATAAGGGCTAGCTTTAGCGTAAAGCCCTTTAAACGCCTAGGATAATCTATATTAATTATCTAGCAGTCTACTTACCTATGCCTTTAGCTACAGGCACAGTGTAGTCGCTCCCTCTAGTATATAGGCGTATTGCCTGTATCTGCTAGAGGGTTTGCATTAGCTAGAGTAGCTACCTCTAGTGTTAATGCTATAGTAGAGAGACCCGTTAATATAGGCTTAATGCGTTATAGGTATATTATAAACTTAGCTACGTAATCCTTAACTAACTAAGCCTTCTTAGGGTTTATCTTCTTCTTATAGAGCTCTTATAGGTAAGCAGTTGCCTACTTAGAGTTAATTACCTTATATGCAACTAGGAAGTCCTCTTAGGCTTACGTACCTATTATCTCTGCTAGCTTAAGCTCCCTGCACTAGTTAGTAACGTTTACCTAGGTATAAAGCTATTCCTCTACCTTCTTTCCGCGCGCTAGTGCCTATAGGGCAGCATATTTACTAATAAGCTTGCGGTAGTGTATTATATTTATTAGTGCGAGGTGCTACTTAAGAGTAATAAGCCTCTTATAGGGCGTTAACTTACTCTAGAGTAAATAGAGATAGTGCTTTACTACTGTCTTACTAATCTCTAAGTTAAAGTTAGCTAGTGCCCTACTCTTTCTACTTTATGCTATATAGCGCTTCTTATAGCGCTTATAGTTCTACTTATATAACTCTCTATTGTTAGCACTAAGGCTTCTAAGACTCTTAGCACTCTCCTTATAGTTAGTAAGCTTAGGCTCTACTAGCTTCTTAAGCTCTAATAACTTATTAGCAGTAATATTAGGATTAACGTACTACTAGAGGTTAGTTCTCTAAGCAGAGTCCTAACAGATAAATAGCTAATTATACTAGTTACTAGGTTTATTAAGGATAATAGTAATACGCGTTATTATAAGATCTAATTTAGTAGCTATTATAAGTGTAGAGCGTAGGGGATAAACTTTAGAGCTTTATTAGTGTATAAATATAGTTTAATTATAAACTAGGCTTATAACTATAATAAAGGGGGAAGCTATAAGGAACTGTATTAATTATTAAGAGTTAGTCTAAGAGGCGGCTTTTATATTAGCTTAAGCTTACGTAAGCTAGCTTGCGCGTACTAGGTCTAGCGTGTACGCAGCTTGCGTATACCTTATATATCTAGAATCCTCGTTGTTATGCTCTAGACTAAAACTGTTACACCTTTACTTCTTACTAGTTAAACGCAGATAGGTTCTAGGGGTTAAATATAAGGTGCCCTATAGTATATTTATTTAAGGTAGTCTAATAGGCGTTTATCTTTATTAAATAGTCCTTGCTTAATAACTTATATAACTGCACAGCCTTATTATACTTCTTAAAAGTAAGCTTAATAACCTCTACCTTAGAAGAAGATGTTATTATTAGAAATAAGCCCTTAAGATTCTCTAGACCTAAAATTATACTTAATAGTAGCTAGAAAAGTAAGAATAAGCTAAAATAGGCTAAAAAATACTATAATCTACTTACTGCTAAATAGGGGGCCTAATTATTAAGGCATTAGAGATATATTTAGAATAGCACTGTTACGTCCCTACGGGGTAGCTAATCCTATAAGGGTAAGTTAGTTCTTAGGCAGAAGCGACGATAGGGAGGAGGTTATTAGTTACGTAAGTAAGTAATAGGTAGTTAGTATTAAAGTTATAAAACTATTAAATTAATAATACTTAATAGAATCTAAACGATAGATTATTAACTAAGTTAAACACTAGGAACTATAAGGGTTCCTGCTGTTCCTATATACATATAGCTCTAGTGTTAATAGTTAGTTATAGGACTATTAATA
Organism: Lentithecium fluviatile CBS 122367; assembly: GCA_010405425.1. Classification (NCBI taxonomy): domain Eukaryota; kingdom Fungi; phylum Ascomycota; class Dothideomycetes; order Pleosporales; family Lentitheciaceae; genus Lentithecium; species Lentithecium fluviatile. Next base: position 307,295 of record MU005580.1, read on the forward strand.
GTTACGATAGTTCCTACTAAAGCTATTACTAGTTCTTAGCGCGGCTATTAATTACGTAATATAACGATAATTAGTCTTCGTGTCTTAGTACCTTTCGTTAGCGTCTAGGTACGCAACTAATTATTATTCCTATTACTTATTTAACCTACTAGTTATAATATTATCCCTCCCCTTTATATAATTATCCTTAATTACCTAACATTCTGTAGGGTTAGTTTATAAGCGGTTTGCCCTACCTGCCTTATAAGTGTTCTATAGTTGTTATATCTTCTAATTCTTATAAACGTTAGCTCTATCTCTTTTACGAAATTCTTGCTGCTAATACTATTACTAACGTTCCTTATAATAGGTGTTTTTCTAAAAGCTTAAGTTACTATATTATACTAAATTCTTATTTAAAGTATGCTAAGTGCGTTCGCGCAGGAAAACTGTGCGTTAATATATCTTAGTTATCGCTTAATTAGACTAGAGAGAAATATTAAGCGAAGATAAACGTAAACAAGAAGCTATTAGTAAAGGTAATATCCTAGTTATTATAAAATAAGAAGATTCTAGCGTAGGCTAAGGAGCGTGCTATAAAGAAGGCCGTATGCCTTACGTTAGAGCTTAAGGCTAAGGGTAAGGTAGTAAACGTTAAGGCGGACTGTCTAGCTACTTCTATTAGTATAAAGTTTTTACTAATAATTTAGTCTACTCTATTAGCTCTAGATAATACGGTAGCGGGCTATAACGTTATAGATGCTAGTTTATTCTTAGAACCTTCCTAGGGTGCGTTACTTCTATTTATTTTTATTCTAGCTTTATAGTTATATTCGTCCTATATAGTAGTAAGCGTTAAACCTTAGTCTTACTTCTTTAAGTAGTTACTAACAGTTTTATAGGCTAGCTTTAGGTTTCTATATACTTTCTAACTTAGGATAACCTTTCTATTTTACTAGCTATTCCTAGTAGAAGTTACTATCTTAAAAGTCTTATTAGTCTACTTCGTAGTACCTACGTAGTGCTTTAACTTTATACTTATTATCTTTATTCTTCTAATAGTAGAACGTTATTTATAACAGTGTCCTAGGGTCTGCTAGTTCTAGGGCGGATACGTAGAATACTAGGTAAACCTTTATATTACTTAGGAGTTAGAGTTTATAATTTACTAGGCTAATTTATTTAAGAACTAAAAACGGTTTAACTTTTACGTAGTCTAGTCCTTTACTTAGTTGTGTTGTGCGAAGATTTTTTATAAGCAGATATACTCTATCCCCCTTCTTTAGCTAAGGTGCCGTTTTTCGTTTTTAGTTATTATATTTAATGCTTTTTTATTGTGCCTTTTGCATGTTTTCCTTCATTTCTTTATATACTTTATATATGTCTTTAGCGTTATTAACTGCTGTTTTAGTTTATACTTTTATTAGTAGGGTTCTTTTAAAGAGATGTAGATATCTTCTGTAGTTCGCATAGAATAGTGTTTATCCTATTACTTCTAATTTCTTATTATTATATGCTAATTAGGCTATTAGTAGTAGTAATACCTAATTGTTTTATAGTTTATTACTGTATATTTTTAAGTAGGTTTTTATAGTTCTATTTATTTATTTAGTTTATCTATCTGTCTGTAGGTGATAGGCTATTAATAGTTTTTGTTTTATTCTAATAATTGCTATTAGTGTTGTCTAATAGTTAGATGTAAACAGCTTATCTTAATCGCTAATAATCGTCCTTAGTATTTCGTGGTACCTAACTAGTTAGTCTAGGATTACGAATCTAAGTTGTCTTGCCGTGTAAGTATTATAGAATAGAATTATTTCTGCGTACTTTATAAATTAATTAATAATTACTAGTATTATATTATATAACGTGTTAGTTACTAGGTCCTTAGAACTTAGTAGTCTAGTAACAAAGTCTATAGAGATGTTAGTCTAGGGTTCTTCTAGAGTTTAAATAGCTTGCATTTCTCTATATAGTGCGTAGGTGCCATGTTTATTCTTTTAGCAGTCTGCGTATTTTTAAATGTAGTTTATAATCTTTTACTTTATTCCTTTAAACTAGTAGTTACGCTAGATAAGTTTTATAGTTCTTATAATGCTAGGGTGTCTATACATTAGGTTGTTATAATATTATTTAATAATTTACTCTTATTATTCTTTAGGTACTTCTTATTCTATTACAAGGAGTGTATTAAGTTCTCGTAATAGGCTAAGTAATTTATCTTTATTTTATACTAGGATAGCAGCGCGTGCAATTATTTTATCTCTAGCTAAGTCACTTTATTAGCTTAGTACATTAGCGCGTCTATTTTCCTTTCTAGGTGTATATATAATCCTAAACTTATACTATCTAAGTACTTTAGACTATCTTACTTATCTTAGCGTAAGATCTTTTATTATTATAAACCTTAGGAGGTTCTTATAATTAGTAAAGATAGTAAGCTTAGAACAGCTATATGCGTAGATTTACTAATATTTAAGCGCTTTAATAATCGTAAATAGTTCCTTATTATAAATGTTATATTATGTTTCTACATCCGTAAGCTTCCTTAAATAGTAAGCTATTAGGTGCTATTTTTTATTTCTTTCTTACTTTGCGTAGGCTCTAAGAGCTTAGTTACTTACGTCTGTTTCTATCCGTAGTAGTTTATTACTTTAGAAGTTAATAAGTACTAGTAGCGTAATGCATGCTATTTATAGGAGTTAAAAGGCTTTTTCCTATTTATCTCCCTATGCGAATAGTATATTTTTCTTTATAAGTTCTATTAGAGGTGTAGTAATTGCTGCGTATTTTTTAATAAACTATTAATTAAATCCGCAGAATTCTAGGAACTCTTAGATATACTTTACTGTTTTTAGTTATAGCTATATACGTATAGCTTTAATTTTATTAGGACTTATTTTAATGCCTTATACGTTTATAACAAAACCTAAGTACTTAAGTTCTTATACGTAGAATTTACACTTCTTTAGTTTTAGACGTAGGTTTGCTTTATCTAGCGCGCTAAGTACCGCCTTAATATATTTTTAGTAATCCCTATTATGCTTAGAGAAGATAAGAATGTTATTTATATAAGTAATAATAAATATGTTAAGGTGTTCTTGTAGCACGTTATTAATAAGCGCTTAGAATGTTACTAGTATATTAGTAAGTCTAAAGGGCATAACTAGGTATTTATAAAGTCTGTATTTTAACCTAAATGCTATCTTCTATTCTTCTTCTTTCTTTATCCGTATAAGGTAGTATCTATCTTAGAGATCTAGTAAGGTAAAGATAGTAGCCTTCGTAAGTCTATTTCTTAGCTTAGCTGCGTTAGGTAATAGATATTAGTTTTTAATAGTTATTACGTTAAGCTGCTAATAATTTATATATAGTTATAGTTCTCTATCCTTCTTCTATATAAAGGTAAATAGGCTAGCTGCTAGTAATTTTAAGGTTTAAATATACCCCTTTTCTAGGTTTTTTCTTATAAATTCCTATTCCTATTTAAGTTCTTTACCTGTTTTTGCGTAGAGTAGTCTAAAGGGTAGTACTTTCCCTTCTTCTAGGTTAATTATATAATTCTAGAGTTAGTGTTTAGGTAGGTTTACCTTTTCTTCCCTTTCCTAAAACAGGTGTTCCTATTTTTTATATTATTTTAGGATATTATAAGCTATGCTAATACTTATATTCTTATAGTTCTTAACCTAGTAGTTCCTACTAGCGTCTTCTAAGGTTAATTTATATTTATTAACTTCTAGTCGCGAGAGTATATTAAGTTCTCTTTTATCTATTACTAGACTTAGCTAATATATAGGTACTGCTTATAATACATAATTATAGCATATTAAGAATATCTTTCTTTTATCCTATTTAATATATAGGTTATAACTTCTTAACTATAGTAATCTAAGTACTACTTCGTATCTAGAGGATCTTAGTATATTAAAGGTAATTTATTCTTAGTGTTAGTTAATCTTAAGTGTCGCTTTAACCTTATAGTCTATTCTAGGTGCCTTAGGCATTAGTGCCCCATCTCCTATATAAAGGAGGTATAATTATTATTTTTATCTTATTATAAGTCTAGCCTTTCTAGTAGTAGTAGGTAAGATATAGTTTTCTTATACCTCTAAGTCTATTATAGCTCTAGCCTTAATATTTCTAACTTAGATAGTAAGTTTTATTAATGCCCTATTACCTATAGTGTTAAATTCTTAAAAGGCGTCTTCTTGCCTTAGTTCTAGCCTAAAAAAGGCTGTTATCTAAGTTTAGGTGCTTAATAGTTATTATTATTACTTTATTCTCTGCGTAGCTTATATCTTATACTATATCTAGAGTTAATTTGCATAGTAAATACTAGAGGATGTAATTAAAAACCCTTCTTTTTCTTTTTATAGTAGTGCCTTTTGCATATTACTCCTAGGCAGGTTTGCTATTTATCCTAAATACAGATGCCGTCTATAAGTAGAGTGCATGCTATATTTTCCGCGTTAGTTTTCTATAGAAAGTACTATGCTTCGCGTTTATCCTATAGGTGTTTATTATATTCGTCTATAGGGTAATTAAACTATTCCTACTTATATTAATATCTTACTCTTAGGAAGTAACTACTATTAATCTTAGCTCTATAGTATATTTTATAGTAGTTATCTATACACACTATATAGTTTATACTTCTATATTTAGAGTTACGTATATTAATGTAGTAGCATAGTTAATAGTTTAGTAGTTTATTATTATACTTCTATTTCTTATTCTAATGCTTATAGTTATACTTTATAGTGTCTTCTATTTTCTAGGTAACTACGCAGAGTCTTTCTTTATTTTCTTCTATAAGCCTTAGTTTCTCTTCTAGAATTTTATATAGTAGAGCATCTCCGTTACGCAGTTATGTTTTAAATTCTTTAAGAAAGTTCTATACTACAGGCGTACCTAGATAAGGTTCCTTTATATCTAGGTACAGCGTTAGTGCTTACTAGATAGGGTAATAGAGTTCTTCCTTACTATTAAGTTCTTCTAGATCTTTATATAGTTATTTATCTAGAGTACCTAGGCGTTTTATTATTTCTAGATTAATTCTCTTAATTACGTTAACTACGTCCTATTTATCTTTCTCTATTTCCTAGTTATTCTTTATTATAATATTTAGCTGTTATTTAACTTTATTCCTAGAATAGCAGTTCCTTATAAGGTAGCTAGGCTTACTATATATAAAGTATTTACGCGTCTCTGCTCCTTAGAACTATAGTTCTATTAGAGGTTCTTTAGAGTTACGCTAGTAAGGCTTATAAAAGCCTAGTCCTTCTAATTTCCTTTTCTCTATATTATTATACTAGATTCCTTCTATTAGCTAATAACTATAATTATTATGTTAGTAGCGTTACAGTTAATTACCTAAGGTTTAAGGCTTTATTAGATA
>MU005580.1:312771-324892 GCA_010405425.1 Lentithecium fluviatile CBS 122367
ATAATTATTATGTTAGTAGCGTTACAGTTAATTACCTAAGGTTTAAGGCTTTATTAGATAGCTATTAGGTAGCTTTCTAAAGCTAGAGCGTAGCTTCTATCCTTACTAGCGTAGTTCTTAATATAACTTATACTATTTAGTGTTAATCCTAATAGATTCTTTATAAAGATTCTTTAGAGAGGTAATAAGGTTCTTAGAGCGTAGTAGTTCTTTACAGATTTTTAGTTTTAAGCCTTACTTATATATAATTATTAAGGGTACTTCTTCCTAGTTAAGCTATATAGCGTATTTCTTAAAGTGTATAGCGTAGTTAGTAATAGAATACGTCTGTTAGAGTTACTATATAGCTTATTTAGTAAGAGGTACTTAGTTAGTAATACTAAAGAGCTGCCTAAGTTCTTTCTTAAAGTTCTTATAGTCTTTAATAATCTAGTTAATAGCGTCGCCTTTATAATTCTTCTTAGCTAGATAGCTTAAGAGGTATAGTTAGATCTAGGTAGCTACTTCGCCTTATAAGTACGATACTGTAAGGATAACTTTCTCCTTACCCTTTATCTTAGGTTCTAAGATATAAAAGTAGAGGTTAATTTAAAGGATCTATCCTTTAAGTTTATTACAGTCTCTATAGTATAGGTCTAGCTTAGCTGCCTTATTCTTAGAGTTAGTAACTATAGTAATACCTTTAAAGTTACTTATATTAAGGGTGTTTAATATGTTACGTCCCTACGGGGTAGCTAATTCTATAAGGGTAAGTTAGTTCTTAGGTAGAAGTAACAATAGGGAGGAGGTTATTAGTTACGTAAATAAGTAATAGGTAGTTAGTATTAAAGTTATAAAACTGTTAAATTAATAATACTTAATAGAATCTAAATAATAGATTATTAACTAAGTTAAATACTAGGAACTATAAGGGTTCCTGCTATTCCTATATATATATAGCTCTAGTGTTAATAGTTAGTTGCGGGACTATTAATAGTTACGATAGTTCCTACTAAAGCTATTACTAGTCCTTAGCGCGGCTATTAATTACGTAATACGACGATAATTAGTCTTCGTGTCTTAGTACCTTTTGTTAGCGTCTAGGTACGCGACTAATTATTATTCCTGTCGCTTGTTTAACCTACTGGTCGTAATAAGCACCTTCTTATAGATAGTACTAAGCTAAAGGTAATCGCCCTTAGCGAACTTATACTACTCTTCTATACCTAGAATACTATACTTAGCTATAGCCTTAATATAGCCCTAATAGGGTAGGGTAGAACGCTTTCTAGACTTCTTAGTTACCTTAATATAAAATTCGTTTATAGTCTTGCCGCTAGATATAATAGGAGTAATAGTAGATTCTTTAAGGGGAGAATAAGCTAAATAGAAGTAGAAAGTAACTAGAAATAGTAATAAGGGTCTACTTAATCTAGTTAGTGCTATTCTGCGCTAAAATGTGCTAGATTCCTCTTCTCTATACTCTCTACTTAGAACGTACTTACCTACTAGTTAATATAGTAGGGGTAGGAGGAAGAAAGAAGAAAGGTAACTTAGTAACTAATACCTAGTATAGGCTTACTAAGAAGCCTACCTATAGAGTTAGGTAATACTACTAGGCAACTATAAAGGTAGTAGTAAAAATAAGGATAAAGGTAAGAGAGAAAGTAAAGGTAAAGTAGAGGTAGATAATAAAAGCTCTACTATACACTTGCACTAGGTCTCTAGATAGGCGAAAAAGCGCTATTTTAGGCTAGAATAGACTAAGTAGTCTACCTCTAGCCTTTTAGGTTAAGAGGCCCTAGAAGGGGAGATAATATTAGAGCTAGTAGCCTAGACTAGGGTTAGGTAATCCTTCTCTTATAAGCTGCCTTAAATTGTCTCCCTATAGGGTAGCAATTTATCTCGTCTACACATAAATGCTACTATTCACCCTTCTATATAATAATACACTCCTTGCGCTGCCTTATAGGTTACTATTCTAATACTAGAAACGTACCTCTATATATACTATAACTATTAATAGAATAACTAGTGCAGCTTACTACTTATAGTAGAATACGCGTATAACTTTAAAGCTTACTCTACTTATAGGTAGAGTCTAATTAAGGTTATATTTAGTATTAAGTTATAAGACTTTAATAGTATACTAGATAATTACTAGCTATAGTTCCTACTAGATTTTCTAGAAAATATCTATAATAACTCTAGTAATACGCTAGCGCGTAAACGTATATCTAAAGAGATAGGTAGAGGATTAGTTAGACACCTATAAGGCGTTAGAATAAGCCTAATAACACTAGTAAGCCTAGTATAATTCTAAATAGACTAATAAATACTTTACTATTAGTAAATAGGTGTTGAAACGTTAGTGCATCAGTCGCGTTTAATTGCTAATAAGATAGGATTATAGATTAATAGCTGCATAGCAAGTTAGCGGCTCTTCGCCGCTAACCGCCGCGCAGCGCTAATGCTTAGTAATTAGAGGGATCTATATAACCTATCTATAGCTATAGCTATAAGAAAATTAGAATCTATTATTACCTATATAAGCTTATTTGCTATTTAAATTAGTATACACAAGCCTAGGGTAATAGCTAGCTATATAGATTCTATCGCCTAGTAGCTCTAATAGCTGCAGTCTATTAAGCCTACTAACTCTTTCTAACTTCCTAAACTAGTTCTACTAATACTAATTAGTGTAGTCTTATATTATCCCCTTTACTAGTGCGCACACACAGATTAGAACTAGTTAATAGGCTTAATTAAACCTGCTATTATCTCGCGACCTGTATACGTTGCTAAAGAGGGCTCTCTATTCCTAGCTCTACTAAAAAAGCTTATAAGAGTAGAGTAAAGCCCTAGCTAGAATAGTAAAGACCTACACCGCTAAACCCTTTATTATCTTACTAAGCTTTATACTTAGGAATTATACAGAGATTAGCAGTACCGCCTTATACCTTTTCTATTAGTAGCTAAAACCTGCTAACTCTATTAACCCCTTATTAATGCTAATTAATTTAATCTAATAACACTAGGCTTTATTATAGCCCTTTATTATATTTCTTAATAAGCTAAACCTAGATTCTAGCTCTAATAAGTCTAACCCTAATTCTGCTAAGCAAAACACACCTTGCTAAGCTAATAGGTAATATAGCAACTAATACGAACCTCCTACCCCTACTACCGCTAGTTAACGTATAAATAAATAATAATTTTAATCCTAAGAATGCAGAGAAGGTTAATATACACCGCTATATATAATAAAAGGTGAAGGTATACATCTTTGCCTAAATTACATAGAAGCTAAAGGCTATAAATATTAAGGGCTAGTATAACAACAACTTTAATACCTAGACAGTAGATAACTTTAAGAAGGTAGATAGAATAGTCCTCTCTCGCCTATAAGAGGAGCTACGTAGGGCAGGCGTCTACGTTAAGTAGAAGCAGCAGTATAGTATCGCATAAGCACTATATAAAACCGTATAAGAGGAAGCCAGCCTATAGCTAGAGAATAAGCCTAATCGCCCTCTACCCTAATAGGCCACCTAATATACTCCTAAGCCTAATTAACTCCTTCCTTAATAGCTAACTTAGCTAGCTAAGGATCCTCTTCTATAGAGGCCCCCCCTAAGGGCTACATTAACGCTGCTAGGTAATATAAGCTAATAACTCTTACGTGCACTCTTACAGGAACCTCTAACTATTATATAACTATCTTTTAACCCTAAACGCTATTACTAATACTATACACTGCAGCTAAATACCGCTATTATACGTATAACTTAGGTGTTAACGCAGAACCTAATATAGGAAGCAGGCAGGGTGCTAGGAGCTAAATAGGCTAACTACGCTAAGCAGGTAGCAGCTATTACAAAGCTATATATAGAGGCATCTAATAAGTACTCTAGCAACGTACGTAATAGCTTTAACTATAAGTTTTACACCTTCCTATAGCACGCTAGAATTAGTAGCCTACCTAAGAACGGCCTTACTATTACCTTTCCTATTATATTAATAGGAGCCGCATTAACGTTCTATAACTAGTTTATTTAAAATAACAACACCCTTAGCAGTATTATTAAAAAGTATAAATCTTAATTTAAAATAGAAGAGTAGGTATGCCTTATTAATTTAAAATAGTATACCCTATTAATGTATTAAATAATTACTAAGAACCCTAGTAAATTAATAATTAACTATATTAATATCCTTATAGATAAATTACTAACCCTCTAGAACCGCCTACTAAAGGAGTTCTAGCAACTATACTTTCTAAGGAACTAGATACTTTAGGCCTATAGTAGTATGCTAATATTTAAAGTAACTGTAGTAAAACTAGTAGAAATACTATTAGGCGTTATTAGTAACCTCTAAATAGCTATATATATTAAAACCGCTACTAACCTAGTAGCAGCTAATAGCTTATACTACCTAGAGAGCTATAGCAATATAGATATATACTATACTAATTACTACTACTACAGCTAACCTACGGGTAACTACTAAGAATATAGTAACTAGCTAAAGTAAGGAGGCTACGCAGGCAGAATACTAACCTAGCAATCCTAAAATAAATACTAGGTATGCGGTAAGCCGGACTGCCGCTTATATAATTATACTAAATTTAAACAAATAAAGGTATAAAGAACCTATAAGTAATAGCATAATTAACTAGGTAAAAAATACTAGTAGGCTACTTACTTTATAGCAGAAATCTATAGAGAAACTCCTACTAATAATATCTCTATAAATAACAAAGATAACTTACCTGCTAGATTTATTATAGATACTAATACTAGTGCAGATATTAATAACCTAGATAATGCCTTACTAGAGATAATAAGTTATACTATGTCTATCGCCTTAACCCCTCTAAATAACGTAGCTGCTAGCTACCTTATTACGACGCTCTCTAACCGTGCAATAGCTTATAGACTTACTTATTAGAGCGACTAATTACACCTTACCGTGTATAGTCTTAAGGCTACTAAGCCTAGCTAATATAGGCAGGGCAGTAACTTTATAGGTATATTAATTAATACTAGGGCGGCCTGGTACAGCACAGCTAGTATCTATTAGCTAGAGGCCTATTACTAGGAATTTAACCGCCCTATTAATTACACTATTAATTAATCTTAGGTAGGTACTATTAGGGTATGTTTTAGGATTAGTAGTAGCACCTTAATTAGATTAGCAGGCATATAGACCCCTATTAGCTATGTTAAATTCTATATTATTAAGGCATCTACGCCCTTCTTACTCTTTATAGTAGATATAAATTAGCTTCTTATCTGTTTTAACAACCTAACTAATAGCCTAGTATAGAAGGCAGCTAGCTACCTAGTAATACGCTAGTTTAGATACCTATTCTTAGTATAGGGACCTACTATTACGTCCTACCTAACTATAACTAAGCTCTACTAACTATACTAATAATTTAGCTACCCCTCTAGTAATTAATTACTCTAGATACTTAAGAAAGCTAGTATAAATAACCTAGAGAACTGCTAGCTACTGTAGCATATTAAGCACTTCTACCGCTACTACTAGCGCTACAGCCTAGCGCCTAGTAGATTTTAATTTATAATATAGAATACTAACGCCTAATTTAACTATATAATCCTAGTTAATATTACTTATATTAATAGCAGCCCTATACTGCACGTAATTAATAAAGCTATAAGATTTTAGGCGGCACAGTTCCTCTTATTAATATTAGTAGAGATAGTATAGGAGGCTCTTTAAGTATACTAGATTAATTTATACCTTAGCCCTCTAGAGTTCTATATATATAACGCAGGCACTAACTTTTACGTAGTAGTGTTCTAGGATTACTACTAGGCCCTTAGTATTACTACTAAGTGCGTACTAGTAGAAGCACCTTAGTTTATTAGCTAGCTTAAGCGATATTATAGCCCCCTGCGACGCGTATACAAGATTATTTAGAATAACTATAAGAATCTAGGTATTATAGTATATAGGGTAAGTATATTATAAATAGTAATTAAGGCTGTTAATAATACTACTAGCCCTAATAGCCTTATACCTACTCTACTTATATTTAGTGCCTACTCTTAACTTACCTAGGACTTCTTATTACTAATAATACTTAAACGCGCTAAATTAATTAGGAGAGTAATAGCTAAAATAGCTAAATTAAAGGCTTAGAGGTAGGTGCAAGAGGCTCTAATATAGCGTAATAGACCCTAGATAGATATAGTACATAGCGTACTAATTAGTAATAAGGTACTTATCTAGCGCACGTATAAGTAGGAGTAGTAAGGACCCTTTTAATTACTTACTATTACTAATAAGACCTGTATAATTAAGTTACCTAGTAGACCTATAACCTTTTAGTTAACATTAGTAAAGCCCTACTATAAGAACGAGAATAATTATAGTAAACTATTATATACTCTAACCCCTTAGCTAACCTCTGCACTAGCTCCCTAGCTATTAAACTAACTATAGTAATTAATAAAGGTCCTAATACCCGCGTGTAAAACTAGGGGAGTTACTAGCTATTTAACGCAGCTAGCTATAGCTAAAGAAGTTACCTAGGAATTATTTAGGGATACTTAGAATAAGGAAATTACTAGTCTTATAGAAGAAGGCGTATTTAACGTTGTTAACTAGGCCCTGCTAGGCATAAAGATATTTAAATTCCGCTTTATTAACAAGTAGAAAGCTTAGAGTACTAAGCATACCTACGCGAAATTAAGATAAGTAGTATAGGCGTATAATAATTCTAATAAGAAGTTAATACTAACCTAGGCACTAATAGTGTAGTAGGTTAGCTACTAACTACTACTCTGTATTATAGCTATTCTTTAACTACTAGTTTCCTTCTATAATATCTTATAGGCCTACACCTAATTACTTACTAAGGTTGCCTAGAATATATATATATATTTACCGCTAGAGCTCCGGCTGCCAGCTAGGCAACTGCTTAAGGTTATCTAGCCCCTATACAGGCTACTAGAAGCGGGCACCTATTAGGTTAACACTTACCTAGCCTACTATCACGACTAGTTAAAAATGCGCCACTTAACGTTTAACTTATACCTACTAGGCTAAACTATAAAGGGCATAGAATATATTACTGTCTAGGTTAATAATATATTAATTACCGCGGACGACACCTTTCTAGCTAATAAGAAAGTAAAGTTAAAGAAGGCTAGATTTCTATCTAAACCTCTAGAGCGCCTTACTACTAATATATTAATATAATTTAATAGTATTAACGTTAGCACTAATAAATTAGTTACCTATACTATTACCTAAGGACCGCAGATAGCGCGCCTGCAGCTTATCTAACTAGAAAAAGAGATTTTACTAACTAGATTACTCTCTAATAAACTGCTTAAGTAATATACCGCCTAGTAAGCTAGAGGGGTATATATTACTGCATTATACTAACTTAAGCAGGTATTTAACTTTACCTACGCAGCCTAATACCTAAACCTAATAAATACGCAGCTTAAGAAGCTAAACGCTACGTTAGACTAGCAAATTAATAATAATAGGAGAGGCTTAACGTATATTAAGCTTAACGTAAGGTCTCTGCGCCTAATTATCTTTACTAACTCCTTCTTTACTAATAATAAGGACCTTAGTAGTTAGATTAGATATGTAGTAGTAATAGCGGATAACGCGGGCAGGCTTAATCTAATTAATTAGAAATTAATTAAGAGTAGAAGAGTAACCTAGAGCGTACTAGTAGCTAAACTGTACGCTATAACTCTAGAATTTAATATTAGCATATTAATTAAATTTACTCTTAATAATCTTCTGCCCTCTGCCTAAGCTAAGCTAATCCCTCTTATCCTAGCTATAGATTCGCAGTCCTTATATAACTGCTTAATAAAACTAGAAACTATAAAGGAGAAGCGCCTTATAGTTAATATTATAAGCCTATAAGAGGGTTACTAACAAAGGGTTATCTTAGAGATATAGTAAATTAATAGTAATAACAACCCTGCTAATGCTATAACGAAGGCTATATTAAATAGCGCCCTAATAAGCCTTATTAATAGCAATTAATTAAGCATTAACCTAATTAGATAGGTTACACGTAGAGCAAAGAATAAAGGACCTAGCGTCTTACGCGCCTAAGGCTATATAGCTATTTTTCTTTAGTTTTTACTAAGTGTTAGAACGTTAGTGTATTAGTTACGTTTAATTACTAATAAGATAGGATTATAGATTAATAGCTGCATAGCGAGTTAGTAGCTCTTCGCTGCTAACCGCCGCGCAGCGCTAATGCTTAGTAATTAGGGGGATCTATATAACCTATCTATAGCCGTAGCTATAAGAAAATTAGAATCTATTATTACCTATACAAGCTTGTTTGCTATTTAAATTAGTATATATGAGCCTAGGGTAATGGCCAGCTATACGAATCCTGTCGCCTAGCAGCTCTAATAGCTGCGGTCTATTAAGCCTGCCAACTCTCTCTAACTTCCTAAACCGGTTCTACTAACAATAGGTTTTATTAAAAGCTATAAATATTAAAACTAAGTAGCTAAGTAAGAAGCTAGACGTAAAGTATCTAGGCCTGTTTACTATTAAGAAATAGTATAAATAGCTAGTATATAAGCTTAACCTACCCCTATTTATAGCCTAGCTATATTCTATCTTTTATATTTCTCTATTTAAGAAATAAATTAAACCTCGTAAAGGTAGTAGCTTTAAACTAGGCCTAATTTAGAATATTAAACTTACTAATAATAACTAATATAAGGTAGAAGTAATTCTCGCCTATAAGGTTACCTATAGTTAGTAAAAGTTCCTTATTAAATAGCTAGAGTAGCTATTAGAAGACACTACCTAGAAGATTAAAAAGAATCTTAATTATTATAATAAGGTTCTCTAGAAATACTAGGAATACCTAGATAACTAGTTACCTTACCTAAGTAAGCGCAACTCCTATAGAAAGCGCTTAGAGATATAATAGGGAAGACCTATAAAGAAGTAGGCTATAGCTACTCTAAGTAAGGCTATAGTAATGCTATACGCGACGCCTCTAGCTAATATAGAACTATAGTTTTAGGTAGAAGTTATACGTAATAACACTTCTACATCTATATAGGAATAATACCTCTAGGTAAAAACTAGTATGCCCCTTAACGTATATAAGAAGCTCTATTTTAGTATTTATTACTTTTTATTATAGTATCCTCCCTAGATCCCCTAACACTACTAAGTCCTGTTCGTACTATTATTAGTACGCCTAGAACTATTCTCTAAACTTTACCCTAACTAGCAGTTAGTCCGCGCACTAGAAGCACAGACTACCCTCCTAAGTATTTCTGCTTCGCACCTATTTTGCTATTTCTATTCTATACACGACGTCTTATATTTACCTAAATATTGCACGTAGTAATTAATTAGTCTTCGCCGTAAGAACTAAAGGCCTACTTATTGCGTCCTTATAACATTATATTATATTCCTACTTTTAGCTATTATAGCTACTAACGTAGACCTAATATAATAGATCCTTACTAAACTAGCGTCTATCTAAGCTAGCAGTAAGGTAATTAAGGCTAGTAACAAAGCGTTATAGTAGACTCTTACCTAGTAAGAGGCCTAACACTATAATAATATAGCTACCCTCTAATAAGAATTTAAAGAACGTTTAGCTGTGGTTAAATAGTTAGCCTCTCTCCTACCTAAAGCTATAGTAGAGGCTAAGGCTTAACTAGCACTCGTAACTACCTAAAAGTCTAGAACTAGCTTATCTCTCTCCTAATAGACGCCCCTAATAACCTAAGCTGCCCTAAATATCTAATTTAAGAAGCTCCCTAACCCGCTATTATTTACAGAAAGGAAAAAGGACCTACTACTCTTCCTAACTAAGCTCTAATATAAGCTTAAAGGAAACTCTAACTAATTCCCTAATAAAGAAGCGTAATTAATTTACGCTTACTTCTAACTTAAATAAGACCCTACTACTCTTATTAACCTATTAATAGAAAAGAACATTCGTACTATAGAATAACTTATTAGGTTTCTTTAGGCTACTTATAGTAACTTAAACTATAAACTAACTACCTAGAGCTAACTAGATAACCTAAAGTAGAGGAATAAGGGTTTTCTCTCTTACTTTACTAACTTCTAACGCCTAATTACTAATATAAACTTAAATAAGGGCGCCTAGATTAACTAGCTTTACTATTCTCTATTAGATAACCTTTACTAAGTAATAGTTAGTATCTTAATCCCCTTATCCCTAAATAACTATGCTAACCTAATCGCCTTATATAATAATAACTTAAGGTACCTTCTAGCTCGCCGCTCTGCTCTAACTACCTCTTAACGCTCCTCGCCCTCTTATAGGAATCCTAATATAATAGAAATAGACTTAAGCTATACACCTGCTAGATTAAAGAAGCGTAAGTACTATAGAAAGAAAGGACTATACTTTAAGTATAGTAAATATAGCTATATCTTCTATAACTATTCTGTTCCTCTTCTCTATACCTAAAATAATAGCGTTCCTACCTCTACCTACTCTACTACTCCTCTAACTCGTTAGTAAAGAAGTTCTAGCCTAACTACCTTATCTTATAGCCCTTTCTAATAATCCTACTAAAGCTATAGCTATAGAAGTTTATAAAAAGGCTTATTCTAGAGTTAAGTTACTTCTTAGAACCTATATTATATTAGATCTCTACTAACCTTTAGACTACCTCCCTAACTAAGGATTAGAAGTATTAAATTAATATACCTATCTTATTAAAATAGGGTAGACTTATTACTACGGTCTAAGCTCTTATTAACTTAAAAGCTAATAGTATTAGATATGTAAATTAAGATCTAGCGCGCTAATTAAATCTCTAACTAAAACCGCTTGCCTAGACACTATACCTAACTAGATTTAATAGAAAATAACTTAAAGAAGGTTCTATTTTATATATAACCTCTGCTATAATTACCTACTATAGTTATAAAAAGTAATTAGAGCTATACGTAACTAATACTAGAAGACATAAGCTAATACTAGGCTAACCTTAGTTATATTAATATAAGGTTGCCTTTAATTACTAGAACTAAGTCCTAAAGTTTAACTCCTTCTAATGCTAGGCTAGGTACCTGCGCTAACACTAATATAAAACTAGAACCTAAGAGCTTATTACTATAGGCACCTAGACACCTATAGGAAAGAGACTAATAGAAGTTTAGAGGAAGTTATTTCTAAAACCTCTATATAAGAATACTTAATAGTCGCCTAGTACTAATAATAGAGAACTAGATATCTACTATATTAGAGCAGCACCCCTAATAATCCTATTCTAATAACTAAACTATAAGATTTTTGCTACCTCTATAGCTAATATAGATAAAGCTCTAGAAGAAAGAAAGTATACTAACTTAGCAATAAAGGTACTCTATAAGTACTATAACCTATTATATATATTCTTTTAAAAGGAAGCTAATAAACTGCCTAAGAGATAATTATATAATTATAAGATTAAACTAATACCTAGTAAATACCCTAGATATAGACCCCTATACAGCATGTCTTAGAATAAACTAAAGGTGCTATAGAAGTATCTTAATAATTACCTATTAAAAGGATTTATTTAAGCTAGCTCGTTACCTGTCGCCTCCCTAGTTATCTTTATAAAGAAGCTAGGTAGAGGTCTGCGCTTCTGTATTAATTACTAAGCGCTTAACACCCTAATAATTAAGAACTAATACCTAATTCCCTTACTACAGGAAACCCTAAGTTAGTTAAGTAAGGCTAAGTTCTATATAAAGTTTAATATTATTGCTACCTTTAATAAGCTATAGATAGCTAAAGGAGATAAATAGTTAACTACCTTTTAAACCTAATATAGTTTATTTAAATACCTAGTAATACTGTTTAGCTTAGCTAATGCCCTAAGCACGTTCTAGTATTTTATAAATAACGTGCTCTAATTATACCTTAATATCTTCTATATAGCCTATATTAATAATATACTAGTCTATAGTAACTCCTTAGCTAAATATAAGAAGCACGTCTAACTAGTGCTTAAGGCGCTAGAAGAAGCTAGCCTGTAACTTAATATAGATAAATGCAAGTTCTATAAGACTAAAGTTACGTACCTAGAGTACGTAATCTCTACTAAAGGGATTTAGATAGACCTAAAT
>MU005580.1:332163-462346 GCA_010405425.1 Lentithecium fluviatile CBS 122367
TAATTTAATTACTATAAGAGCTGCCTCTATAGCTGCTATATTAGTAGAGTTATCGCGTGTTAAATATTTCGCGATTTTGGTGGGGAGCGTGCATTTGGTGGAAACGTGCACTTGCTGACCTAATACGTTAGTCTATGATTCCGCCGAGCGAAATCCGAATCACTACTACAAATACAGTATCAGATTCTTCTCAAGGCCTTGATTTTTTGTCGGCTTATGAGCAGCGCAGGGTATTGGAACCTTATGGCTGGCGTCCGACTATTGGCCAACCGAAAACTTCTTCTCCCAAGCGCGTAAGCCGCGAATATGCAGTCACGCCCAACGTCACCGGGGGCGTGCCGAAAACCAGCCTCACGACTTAGTCGTATTTAGACGATCTGAAGCCGTAACGACCACGCCTATCAAACGAACAGATTCGGGACGTTTTCACTATCTGAGATGGCGGTGTGGACACATACAAGTGGCACTACTCCGATGGGCTTTACCGAGAAGGCAGACCGGCAGCCTCACCAACGCCTTGCGGCCCGCCGACTAGAAGGTCACCACGTAGCATGAAGGTGGCTTCGCACGATCCTTTCCATTGTACCGGCATATCAGGATCGGGCCGCCCGCTATCTACCATACGTCAATATGGGATCTTGAGGCTGTAGAGACGATTGAGGCTGAGTGACGGCTCTGAGTCTAAGTCGCATCGCGAATACGAATATTTGCTATGCATACATAGGCTAATACCCAAGCTCAAAGATCTGTCTGTCACGGCGCTGCTATTGTTGAGCGTCACTTCCCACTACAACTCTCGAGACTCGACGCTTCAGGTTGCAGCATGTGTTCCTTGCGCACTCCGGGGCTGATATCACGTCGTAATTCTTGTACCCATTGACAACCTCCATCCATTTCGGATATCGATTCAGCACCTCATTTGGTGGTGAGTTTCAGCAATAAGCACCAGTTCTGTGAAGCCGCACTGCCACATTCACTCGACTACATGTTATACCATGGATGCACTAACGAAGAGCTAGAGCCCATGCGATGTCACTACACTCGAAGCCAGTCAGTGGCTCCTACCCAGCGTATTTTCAGAAGGTCTGGCCTGCCAAGTTCTCGGATGACCGGAAACCTCTGGAGGAGAAGCCACATGTGGAGTATATGTTGGAAGCTACATTGACTGCGACAAGCCTACTACCTGATGAGGCATTGCAGACGAATTTCGTAGAGCAGAATCCGAAAGACGCGGACGCACCCCTATCGACCTTGAAAGAAGAACCAAACCGCCTTGAGCTCTTTCTGCGGGGTTATGATGACGAACCCACCATTGAGGAGGAGGAAATTACCACGTTCTGCCAGGGGGTACATCCATCAATGTTGAAGCGGAAAGACGGAAGAAGAGCGGCATGGCTCGATGACCGATTGTACACATTTGATTCCAATCCGGCTCATCCGGACCCTTCTGTGCAAGCATTGGATGCCCTGATAATGAGAGAACAAGAATCGCCCGGTATCTCCAACTCTCGACCTTCAGGAATGGCTCCGGATCATGCTTCTCCTGAACAAGAAAGTAGCCACAGCATTGGACGGAAGGCAAGCGAACCTCTGCCTTATAGAAGGTACGACTCGCCATTGAGCGCATCAACGCTCCTCGAACATCTGAAGGAAAAGGTATGATGAACTCTCGTTCTTGAAACAGCAAGCTCCTGCGCTCTTACCTCGAGGATATCTTTGGATCTGCTATCTGCAGTTGGTCAAACATCAGCCTTTTGGTCAGTCATCAATTCACTGACTGGACCTCCGTAGCAATTTGGACACTCTGAATTGCCCGATGCAGATAGGCGATTGATGTGAGTCCTTGAAATCCATACATTGTGTGTTCTACTAACTTCTACAGCTCCATATTCAATTTGAGCCCGCTCTTCGTCCTCGCACTCACAGAAACTGCCCCTCCCCACCAGGCTCCGTCTCTGATAGATGCAATATTTAAGCATCTGGCATTGCAAACATGTCTTAGTGTCGATATATCGGTATGCTTATCCATTCACTATTGGTCTATATATATCATCACGCTAATCTGCCCTCAGACTGGAGACTTTACCGTCTTCCAACTCCAGTTTCATATGCCCTTCTACGCACTCAGAAGGGGCTTCCGGGAACCTTGTTACAAAGAAGAAGTCTTCGTCAAGCCCCGGAGGATTTGGAGAGACATCTCATTCCTAGAGAATGGTGAGAATGCGATACCAGATGCGAAGCCACTAGGCATACACGAGTCGCACATGGCTTTCACAATCTGCGGCGTAGCGAACCACCGCTGGATAGCCTATTCATTTAGCGATACCGATTTCGACGAGGACAAGGACATGGGCGAATGCGAGTTCGACTACAGCGGCATGGTCGCAGATCAGATTGCTGCTGATAATACTCGACCTGTCAATGCCAACCATCCTATCTGGAACCCGAGGGAGTACTTCCTTTTGATTGCGTCCAGACGACTGAACCAAATCTTTGGAGAGTGGGCTAAACTCATCCGTAAGATTGAAAACGGCATTCCGGAACACACTGATGGACCTCCCTCTGTTAAAACACCTTCACTCGGTTCCAATGTCAACAAAGATGCTATGGCAACCTTTGATCGGACGCAAAAGACTTTGCGTATTCTTTGGGATCTCCATGACGCGCTCGCAAGGACCAATGAGGAGTGGAAGCGGTTTTCCTCCGATGATGGAGACATTGGTTATTTCCGCGACTTCGAGAACGTTCCCGAAGTGTCGCAGACACCAAGCCAAGGCCTGCGTCCGATAATGCTCGAAATCAAAGGAAAATTTGACAAGCTAGCCTACCTACAGCGAAGACTAGACACTCTGGTACGGCGATGCCAGATGACCGCCGATATTCTTGAGCTTAGTCTGACGCTTGAGAGCAATAAAGCTGCGAAATTGAGCGGCTCTATTGCAGAGTTAATGGTGGTCTGGGTTTCTCCAGTTGCCATCGTCTCAGCCTTCTTCGCCATCCCCGAGCCTTTCGGAGGTTTTCATCGAACTGGGGGTTCGTTCGCTGCTGGGTTCATCTTGGTTTGGGGTGTCCTCCAATTTCTCATTTTTGTCAAGGAAGGCAGGATTCGACCTCGGTGTCTCTTGTTGAAGATCAAGAACACAAGAGTAAAGATTCATCCACGCAATCTACAATTTCGGGAGAGGATAGAAACTCTGCGTAGAAAAAGACTGGTTCGAGCGGATACAGAAGCGACTCTTGTCGTACCTGGAGCGGCAGCCGCAGCTACGTAGGGTTTCATTGGTTTGTGGTGCGGACTTTGTGGTTACGAATTTCCTTTTACGACTTACTGCGCGTTGTTTTTCATGATACCCTCTTGCGAATCTGTGTACTGGTTATCGTACAGTTGGGCAAGTGTTTCTATCTTCGCGATTACTCCGAACTTCTCGGTATTCAGTGCGGAAAGGCGCGTCTCTCAAGATGATTCTTTAGTATTCGGAAGATCGATGTTGTTGGGCTTCAGCCAATCATACGCCGGCTGCGAGCCCCTCTTTTGGTCGGTTTTGATTGCCTTAATCTTGCCTTGCCCTGACAAGAAGTTATCTGGAGATCTACTGGACCGATGAGCCGGGTATCTACACTGCCGAGATAAGGCAAGAAGGTCAGCTAGAAGGTCCGGCATATCGCATGATGCTCGAATCAAATTCCACTATTCTCATCATGTGCAATCATGGAGGTGAGCTGCGCACTCTCATTGAACACGTCCTGGTGCATATGCGGGTGCGACGGCCAATGGCGGGGAAACACGAGGCCCACACTCAACAGCATGTCATAAAATGAGGCTGAGAATGCGCGACCAACGAACACATCAGTCATATCGTAGGCTGGGACGATACGCCTTTTTATCGGTGCCCGACGTGCGGGGTGAGCGATTGCTTCCTCTTCAAAGTTATCCGCGACTCCAGGGGCGCTAACCTCTTCAGCCTCTGTTGCACTTGCTTGCTCTACTACGAGTACCTTATCGGATCACAGAGCTACTCTACACTCATGACGACGCTTGACATCCCCGAGCTTGAGAAACGCCTGGAGTCGTTAAACCTGACTGTACCTCTTCCCAGCTCCGACACGGCATATATTTTAACCAAGCCTCTCGACATTTGGCGTATATATCTAGCCGACATCTTGGGTAGCCTCGTGGACTGTAGTTCTCAGGCTGCATACAAGTCGATTCAATGGCCCAATAATATCTACAACGGGGATTTGGCGGTCGTTCTGCCGAAGCTCCGCCCAGGCTCCAAGGCTGCCGAAGTGGCCGTCGATCTGGCGAAGAAGGTATGTTCCCATCCCGATTAACCTTGCACTCACTTGTACATACAGGCCTGACTCTTTCCAGTTCCCACGGGATCACCCTCTCTTTCCTCTGCCGTTCCTCGAAGGAGTACACTTCCGCATCTTTCTCGATGCTGAGCCGCTCACACGGCTCTTGCTACCTTTCATACTCGACCGCAAGAGTACGTATGGCAATGATGCGGCTCTTGGGTTCCGCAACTCCTCTGCGCCGGAGGAGGGACGCAAGAAGCTTGTCGTGGAGTTCTCTTCGCCAAACATCACCAGCGAGTTCCAGGGAAAGCACCTTCGAAGCACCATCCTAGGCGCGTTCGTGAGCAGGTTCCACGAAAACATGGGATGGGATGTCACAAAAATCAACTATCTTGGAGATTGGGGTAAGAACATAGCACTTCTCAAAGTGGGCTGGGAAAGATTCGGCAACGAGGCAGAGTATGAAGCCAATCCCATCGGACATCTTCTCGACGTGTACCGTCAAATTGCCGAAGCGTTTCAGCCCGAAGAAGCAGCCAGCAGACAAGCCCGTGACGAAGCTGCAAAACATGGACATGATGAGGGAGAAGCGCAAGCGGAAATCCAGAATCAAGGCATCTTCGCTGAACGAAACGCCGCGTTCAGGAAACTGGAGGATGGTGATGAGGAAGCTGTTACTTTCTGGAAGCGTGTGCGGGATGTCAACATCGAAAACTACCGAGATCTTTACTCTCAACTGGGGGTGAAGTTCGACGAATACACTGGAGAATCTCAGGTCAGCCAGGAGACCATGGCTGAGATTGAGCAGATGCTGAAGGAGAAGGAGATTTGTAAAGAGAGCGCTGGAGCTTGGGTGATTCACATGCAGGACATTGGGCTCAGAGCGGGCACGGCAATTATCAGAGATCGGACTGGAGCCAGCATGTACCTACTTCGCGATTTGGCGGCTGTCCTGGAACGATCGAGGAAATACGAATTCGACAAGATGATCATCGTTGCGGCGAACGACAATGGCGTTCACTTTACGCAGCTGCATCACATCTTCAAGGCGCTTGGTATGACAGAGCTCGCGGACAAGGTTCAACATCTGCGCTTCAGTGAGGTCTCGAAGATGGCCGATAAGCTGGGAAAAGGCTATAAACCACAAGCCATCATCAGCCATTGCGAAGACGCTATGGAGGCTGCACTGGATGCCGATGAAGAGAAGGCTTCCATCTTCAAAGGACCCGTTAATGGCACAAAGGCTCTTTGTGTAGCCGCCTTGCTCGCCCAGGAATTGTCGACTAGAACGACTTCAGCCCATTCCTTCGATACCAGCACCATGACGGCCTTTAAGCCCGGTACAGGACCGGAGTTGCAACACTGGTATACGAAGCTCTGCTCCATCCTCAAGGACCACCCTGGCAGTGTGGAGCTTTCGGATGAAGACTACGAACCCCTTTTGGAAGATGAGCCGGCGAACTTGCTGCGCACTTTAGCTCAGTATCCGGAGGTCACTCATGCCACTTACCAATCACTCGAGCCAGCGGCTATCGTCACGTATTTGTCAAGCGTTGTAGAGCTATTGGCTGAGTGCCTGAACAATGACGATGATGGCGGAGCGGATGAAGCGCCTGCGGCAGGCGATGTAGAGGATGAAGCCACGAAACCAGAAGGGGGAGCCGAGGCAGAAGCATCGAATCCAGGAGAAGCAAAAGTTGAAGCAACCGAGCCAGAAAAGAAGGAAGTTGCATTTACACCTGGTCAACTAGTGCTGTTCGAGGCTACCCGCGTAGTGTTGGAGAATGGGATGAAGCTGCTCGGAATCACTCCCTACGTGTCAGCTGAGCCTGAACGTGCCGATACACCGATTGCAGAGTAGTTCCGTTCCTTCTTTTTGTTCCAAGTCCTCGTAACGAGTGCGGTCTCCTTCCTCCACACTCGTTTCTGGCCTCCACATTTATGATGATATCCCGCGCAGCCCTCTCAGGTATCCTATTTGCTCGCAGATTGTCTCTCTTCATACGATATCTCTTTAGAATGACAAGATGAATGCTTTGGAAATTGTAAAATGATATAACGACCGTATAATGACGATGGCGCTTTCTTGGAGTTGTCAGTAATTGGTTCCGATTCTAAGTACAATTACTCGGGATGTATCGCCCATTATTCTTCAACTTGGTAACATACCTTTATCTAGCTTCGTAAAGAATCATGATCTTCATCTGAATTACGTTGGTATCGGTTGACTGCCAGGCAAATCCGAGTTCGAAGTGGATCCCTCCTGCCTAAAAAATCTGTTTGTAGTGACTCATGCTTACTGCCCGTAACAACAAACCCACCATCACCACCTTCACGTTTCCATACGCCATTCCGACTTCTACTACTCACCCTCGATCTTTTTTTACTCAACATATACCGTTTATGGACGGAAATTCACATATTTAATCACAAAAATATCCGATATGGTCTAGTGGTCAGGATTTGCCGCTCTCATCGCAGAGTAACGATTAACTTCGCACCGGCAAGGCCCGGGTTCGATTCCCGGTGTCGGAAATGCATTCTTTTGGTCGTGTATTAGCTATGGGGACGTTGTGCGGCTCTTTTTTGGTTTGTCTGTGTGCGCGAGGCGAAAGGATGGGATAGCATGGTGACAGCGTGGTGGAAAGAACATCAAAAGTGAAAGCGACTTATTTGGAAGCGGTTCTGGGTGGGCCGAGGTCCTCTATTTTTGGTTGGATGCGGGGAAGAGACTATTTGGTCACTTCACCTTGAGTTCAACGTCATAACAGGCTGTCAACGCGGTTTCAAGTACACCCAATTGTGAATTATCGAAACACCACCCATCATGAAAAACTCGCACATAGATTGATCCGTTACATGGTTGACCCAATACATCCGCAGGCAGAGGTGTCGCCCATTCTCTAGTAGCTTGTCCTCATCTCCCTTTCTCGAAGAACGAGAACTCGAATAATCAGCCGTCTGACTTTGACCTTGCTGAGCTCCAATTGCCCATTTCCAACAAATACCGACCCGACCCGACCCGACGAACCTTATTCAGGATGACCTACTCCACAACAGGGATTGAATTGTGCAAGTTGCCATAATGCAGCCTGACTGAGACGCGCTCCAACGGCACTTTTATCGCCTCCAGAAACAATAAATTCTTCTTCCACTGCGTCCAGTCGCGGGCCTCACCATAAGGATTGAAACGCATCTTCTCGTGAAAGTAGTGGACTCCTACAGCCCCCAATTGAGTGTTTCCGTGCATGTGTCGTCGCACCGCACTGCGAAAGGCTTCCTTGAACCAATAATCGGTGTATAATCTGCGCCAATCAGGGTCTTCATCAAGTCTATCGGCGCGCAAGGTCAAGTTGGTCGCATTGGGGGGCTGAGGAAGTGGCGAGGGCTTGGAATTATAGCTGGGAGGCGGCATGGGCTGGTATCGAAGTTTCCTAAGTGTATGGTATGCCCTATAGGCATTTAGCGCGACTGAACTGCCGGCTGTAACTCCCCACTCAGCCTTCAGGAAGAGCTGCTTCAAGCGTTCGTGTAGAATCGCTTTCGAGTTGCATAGCCAGAGAGGAAGACGACCGCGCTTATTTGTCTTTGCTCCTTAATGGTAGTGGAGTAAATAACGCCGTCTCTGGGTGGGAGGACTGACATTTTCTTGCTCCTACATGGAATTGTAAACCTGGAATGAAGCCAAAAGCGGAGTGCGGTGCTATCGGTGTGCGGCTGGGACAGGGGAAACGTAAGAGATCACGGAGCTCGTGGGGAAGCTGAATAAAGGTGATTGAGGCGGAGCTTCGGTTTCTTCGTGCTTGGTTCGATCACTATCCTTGTGGATATTGTTGATGGCAGACTGAGCAGGCATCGCAGCTCGGATGTGACCTCGATCTCGCTGGCCGTAACTCGAAGTTGAGATAGTCGGAATGCAGGAGTTGTTTCGGAAGTATCGAAGTGGGGGCCTCCGTCGGTTGGATCGAGTGGAGGGCGAAGGCGTGCCTTCTTAAGCAAATTATGCGACCGCCGTTGGGAAGTGCCTTGTGCATATAGTGACACGGTCTAGTCTCGCGCGGGCCAGGTATCTGATTGTGAGCCGTGATCCGAGGCGATTCATAAATTCAAATATAGTACGGAAGCGCTCTCCTGAAAGCACTGCATCCCAGTACACCACCTTAACCCTAGCGGACCTCACAATCATAAACGCCAGCATGTCCGACCCCACGACTCTGAATGCGGACCCAGCTTCTAACAGCACCTCAGTGGTAAACCTTCTCGATCCCTCGGTTTGCCCCAGGAGTTGCAAGATATGGTGTACCATGAGCTGTGGAAATTGACACCGTTCATAGAAGTTCCCTATCGACTCGAATGCGCAGGCCCTAAAATACGTTGCTCTCCTTGGTCATATATGGGCCCTATAGCAAGGAAGTGGCAGCCTCGCTCGAGGACACGGCGTACACGACGCAACTCCCTTCATGCTCCTTACGAACAAGGCAATCCCTGAGTGGGGTATTCGGCAGATGAATTTCATGGCATGCTGGTGCCTTGGCTGATATTGGACTGGATATGGTAAGAAGCGGTTCTGTCCAAGGATGTATTACTACGAGGATCGCCAGAAGGTGGCTGGTAAGGGAACGATGAAGTCACCGCTGCTGGGCCCGGCAGTGATGGGCAAGCTCACACTCCAATGCGTTTTAAATATGAGCCCTTGGACGGCCAGAATGAAATCGATGACTCCACTTACACGTTGGCGTCGTCGTTCGACTGGCAAACCCTTAGAGATGTGGAACTGGTGGTCCACTGAAGGTCTTATGTCTACAGGCCTCCACTTTCTTCCTCGATTCACTGCCTTTGTCAAAGTGGAGCGAATGCGTTCCTCGTCTGCAGCTCGCTGGATTATTGGAGACTTGCAGGCTCTCCACCGATCTCGAGGCCTTTGAGCTCGAAGTCAAAGAGATAGATTCAGTCCCGAACTCTCGGTCTGCTCATGACTTTCCTCCGATTCTCGTCCACCGCAGCGCTACAATGCACAATGTCATCCAAGACTGGAGTGAAATTGGCAGCTTCATTGATTGGCGGAGGGGGACGGCTGAGGACGAAAAAGCAGCCGACCACATTGAAATACCAACAGGGAGGAGACAAGTGGATTATCAAATACTCGAAGCCAGGTACGGTGTCCTGATGCAAGACAGGATGAACCGTACAGCCAGGAGTGTGCACATGGTCTGGCCCGATGCTGTATGTCGTTGGGCTGGCGTGTGGGTTGAGCGTTCACCTGGACTTCTGCATCCAATTTCGAAGCTCATGGAAGTCTTGGGTCCAAGGAATACCGATAGCGTCCTTCAAGCCCCGAAGACGAGCACAAGAAACACCAACTCTTGCCAAAGAATCTGCGAGCTTTTTCTGCGTGTTCGTCATCGGATCGTCTCGGATGCAAATTCCCAAGTCCGCAGAGAGTAAGCACTCGAAATCGGTCCAGCTGTCGCCAACGTACACGACTTGCATCGGCTTCCCTTGGCGCAATGTACTTTCGCGTAGAAGTTCGAGATGGGCCAGCTTGTCGCGGCTGGAGATGATCCTCGTCTTCCTGTCGGTACATATGCGCCCGGTAGTTGTCGCGCCCTGAGATATACCGTCCAATTCGTTCGAGTTGATAGAATTCGACAACATATTTGCAAGACTCTCGTGCGCCGTTTCCAAACATGCCAGAATGAACCGTTGGCTCCAGTTGACACTGAGGATGCTTACAGCATCTTGATATTGAATGCGAGATTGAACAAGTTCCCAAAAGTCAGTGAGACCTATTCTCAATTCGACCTCTCCAGATTCGATAGCATTGGTGGCCCCATTTTCGATGTCCTCTGTCGTCAAACCCTCGAAGATACCCGATTCAGAAACCCGATCGATACTCCTTTGCTCGACCTCTTCCAGCGTCTTGAGCAAGGCTTTCTCTTCAGAAATGGAAGAGGGAAGTCGTCCATCTTTCGAATGAATTCCGAGAGTCGTTTCGTAGTCCGTCATGTAGGCTTCAGCCACACGTTTCCATTCCTTGTGCACGGGCGAGCCTGTCTTGCACTTTGCGGCGATGTTGACCAAGGCATCTAGAGTGTCACGCTTGGTGAGTGTTCCGTCCCAATCCAGGATCCAATGAATCGGACCGGAGAAATTGAGAGGCGAAGACATTCTGGAACGATGATACCGTCCAGATGAGGAGCGCCCAAGCAGTGGAACGGTTCCGATGACGGAGCGTCGGAGCCGGAACATAAGACTGCGTCACACGGCCATCTCGTGGGAGTCTCTGTGACGGCGCCGGATGTTTCATCAATCTATGATATCATGTTGAAAGCTTGGGAATCTTCGCGATCGAGACGAGGTCGGGTGGTTGTGAAGATGCTTGTGGCGAGGTGCACATGCCGAAATGGCCCGATAGAGAAGCACTGACCACCTCGCTGACGAACCAATCACAAGGCTCCTGAAGTGCTGACCCGCATCCGTCGTCGCTTGGCCCGAGGTCTTCGACTTCGTGCACGTAACGACTTCCAGTTCGCTTTAGTTCGCTTGAGTTCGCCATCCAAGCACCTCGACAACCACCACCACTCACAATGGCCACCACGCGCGTTCTCGCCCGTCTGGCTGCGACGCGGACAGGTACGACCAGCTCTACCAACACCCTGTGGCACAATTGGAGCTTCACTGACACCCTGCCAGCAGCCGTTCGTCCCGCCGTCTTCTCTCGCGGCTTCGCCTCTGTGACCGACACCAGCGCCCGCGACCCCATCTCGAAGGCTGCCGAAAAGATTGTCCCTGACCCAGCTCGCACCGTGGTGCCGGAGAGCAAGACGTCGACGGTCAAGGAACCCGAGCCGAGTAAAGATGCGAAGATCAAGACGTTCCACATCTATCGCTGGAACCCCGACGAACCGACCGCAAAGCCCCGCATGCAATCGTACACGCTGGATCTGAACAAAACGGGGCCGATGATGCTGGACGCGCTCATCCGCATCAAGAACGAGATTGACCCTACCTTGACATTCCGGAGAAGCTGCCGTGAAGGAATTTGTGGAAGCTGCGCCATGAACATTGACGGTGTGAACACGCTGGCTTGTCTTTGTGCGTCAAATACAAATGCCATTACTGGAGTCAATGAACTAACATTCGTGAAACAGGCCGCATCCCCACCGAGACGACCAAGGAGTCGCGCATTTACCCTCTCCCGCACATGTACATTGTCAAGGACTTGGTGCCTGACATGACCAATTTCTACAAGCAATACCGTTCCGTCAAGCCATACCTTCAGCGCACAACCCCTTCACCAGACGTGAGTCTTCGTGCGGCATTTTGACGGAGCCCCGCTGACATCATTCCAGGGTCGTGAGTACCGCCAATCGAAGGAGGAGCGCAAGAAGCTCGATGGTCTCTACGAATGCATTCTCTGCGCCTGTTGCTCGACTTCGTGTCCCTCGTACTGGTGGAACCAGGAAGAATACCTTGGCCCCGCCGTTCTCCTTCAGTCGTACCGCTGGATTGCCGACTCGCGAGACGAGAAGAAGGCCGAGCGCCAGGACGCTTTGAACAACAGCATGAGCTTGTACCGCTGCCACACCATTCTCAACTGCTCGAGGACATGCCCCAAGGGCTTGAACCCTGCACTGGCGATTGCCGAGATCAAGAAGAGCATGGCTTTCACATGAGTGCATCGAGATTGATTCTATCACGAAGGAGGCATTTTTAGGATGGTAGATTGGCGACACAGGTATGGTGGGCCTTGCAAGTTCTGTATGTACATTTGGATTTGCTGGTTGGTGTTCTTGAGGATGGAACTGTATGCGAAAGATGTACGCGAGTCAATAGTTTGAAATCAGAGTCTCCAGTTCCGTGGATTTCTGAGCTCCATTTGTTATGTCCAGATCCCAGTCGTGTAAGTGCTTCCAAGACCGGGGTTCCCCGCAAGGGTACTAGCCTGGTGCTTGCATTGCGTCTCCCGAGAACCAGTCTATACGTGTGGCATGAAATTCCTCCGTAAAGATGATTACGAACTCGGTCCGCGAGTTTGGCATCTGCCCGCTCTTGCCTCGCCATCACATTCGCAGCCAATAGCAGGCCTCGGCGCCATGCCCAATCCTATCGTTGCACCGACTCCACCTTTTCCCTCGGGCGCTCTCTCGCCAACACCCACACATGTCACTTCTAATGGCTTCACCAGCACCAAAGAGAGTCTCCAAGGCCTGCGATGCCTGTAAGCTCCGCAAAGTGAAATGCAACGGCCAGGAACGCTGCCAGCAATGCAGTCACCTGGGCCTCCGATGCGTCTACTCGGTCTCAGTCAAGACGAGGTCTCAGGGCAAACGGGGTCGTATAATAACTGAGTACAAGAATAAGACATCGAATGCGACGGCGATTTCTCCTTCGATACTGCCAGCAGGGTCGGAGTCGCCGGGACAGCCGTCACCACCGCTGGGGATAATGCAGTATCCAGTGGATCCGCTTGAACGTGAGCATTCCTCATCTTTTGATCAGAATGGCATGCACTTAGTTCATTCGCGCATTTAAGGTAGTGCCACTGAATAATTTAGTGACCTCACCAATATCCGTCGGACCTCAGTACGGACAGACCTTCTTCCTGGATCTCCTACCAGACTACGTCGAAGGCGTGTACCCCGTCCAACCAGTCATCGCAGAACAAGAGCTCCGCGAGTACATCTCGGTCATGGACACCGATCCCGACGTACGGTCTTTCGTATTTGCTTTCGGTGCTTGCACACTCAATCTCACGCGGTACGGTGACCAGCGGACTGAAGAAGTTCAACGGACTATCGAATCGCTCATGGACTACTCCATTACGTCTATGAAGCCTCCCTACAAGTCATTCCACTCATCAGTCATGAGAGTCATGCAATCCATCTTCATACACAACTGCCTCATGAGCATCCAAGCCAGCGACGCGGCATTCCATTATATGCGGGATGCCATAACCGCAGTCCAGCTCTTACGAGTCGACAATCCCGAAATAATGGCCCCACTACCACCTCCAGAGCGATCGAGACGGCAGAGAATGTATTGGCAAGCCTTCATCCACGAAAGATTCGTTGCTATATTGGACTATCGAAGGGCAATATTACCGCCTCTTGAGTCAATGCCAGAGGACGATCCTACGATACCTATCCAGGTGCACGAGGGCTTCAGCCAGATTATCAAGCTTTTTAAGCTGCTGGACCAGGACTTTTTAAAGAACTGGTTGGACAGTCAGGGTGGGAATGTGACGAGTAGCTGGATCGAGGCAAAGTCACGAGAGTTAGAAGGAGATGAAGAAGCCAACGCAGAAGAGCTCGCTCGATTATCAACAGTAGGTATCACTTCACAAATACTGTGCTACGGAGAAACTAATATGAATCACAAGATGCAACGCGCCGACCTCGCTATAACCCGCGAATGGCTCCGCACCCTCGTCTGGCGCCTCGCCATGTCCCAAACCCTCCTCTCGTCCCGCTCCTCAAAAGAGTGCCTCTCCCTCCTTTTCCCCGTCCGCCTTTCCCAAAACTTGCGCCACCAAGTCTCTCAAATGTCGCGCCACGATATTGAAGTTCACGGCTCTTCCATGACGCAAAAGCTCTTCGAAATCACGGACACCATTGCCGACGTGCTGATCCACGTGCCCGCCGGCACCCTCGAGGAAACAGCGTACCGCATCGAAGACTACCTCTTCATCCTCGACTTTGTGCTGCTGTTTCCGACGTTAGATCAGACGAGGCGCGGGATTTTGCTCGAGAAGCTGGAGAGGTTGCAGAGTATGTTTCCTGAGGTGTGTAGCGCGACGAGTAGTCCGAATATGCCGCTCGAAATGCAGAGTCCGAGTACGGCGGGCACAGATCCGTGGTGTCAGGTTGCGCATTCGAAGATCGGGGGCGAGGCGAGCACGAGCGTGAGTGCGGAGGCATTGGCGTTGGTTGGGCTTGCGCAGGCGCCGTATCCGGAGCAGGAAAGGTCGCAGAGGAGGGACAATCGGCAGGCTAAGTGGAATCACATTTCGAGAAGGCTTTCGATGGCTACGTTTACGGTGCCGGGGGAGTTGGCATACAACACATAGACATGGGCAATGAGAAATGCTGTGCCTTGTACGACTCCGCTTCTGCCGTTCGAGCATCACATGTGTGCCCATCATCTACAGCATGCCTTGGGCCGCAACATCCGACCGATGACGGAGAGTGCAGCTGAGCACCTGCCTGAAGCACTCATTCTCCCGACAGCCACAAAATTCTAAGGCACGGGAAGTTAGGGATAAAAACCCTTGTCAGAATTCCCGCAACGCACCGTAAGCGACTTCATCGTCCGACGCGGCCGTCACACTATGCACGTGCTAACATCAGCCCACTGCGACACTTAGAGAGCAATACGAGATATGATATTGAGCTAGGATCGGGGTATCCATTCTCTACCGGGTAAAACCGTGTAAATCGTTCCAATATCAGGAAGTCGTCTATAGATCAAAACATCGCTATTGCTACAAAAACCAATACAGTTCGTTTCCGCGTTATATACATTTCAGTGTTCAATCCAACACCGACGACAGCTTAGAGGCTATTAACCTTCTCAAGATGCGTAGCAGCGACCTTCTTCTCGCCATTGATCTGGCTATCAGAATCGCTAGTCCCAAAGTCCTGCACAACCGTAGTAGCAAACTTGCGCGCAGACACGCCCCTCTCAAAAAGGATATCAAGTTCACCATAAGTGCGGCCCTTGGGCTCAGGAAGACGGAAGTAGCAGTATACCAGGCACAAGAAGCAAGTCGCAGCCCAGAAGAACGCGGACTTCGCGCCCCAGTCCCAGGCGGTAGGATTCAACATACGGGGAGTGATGATGTTGCCGATGATGGAGGCGATGTTGTAGAAGTTTCGGGCGAGGACGACGGTTTTTTGGCGAAGACGAGTGGACGGGAGCTCGGCAACTAGGCAGTAGCAGACAGGGCCGACGGTGCAGTTGTAGACCATGGTGAAGACGAGGAGCATGGCGCCGATGGCCCATTGAGCGCCCGTGTTGCCGTCGGGAATGATGCCCAAGAAGCCGATGATGAGGAGGAGAATGCACATCCCGATTTGGCCGTAGAGGTAGAGGGTTCGTCGTCCGACGCGAGGCATGAGGAACCAAGCAACGAAGACACCGACGGCGCCGAGAGCGTACTGGCCGAGAGACATGCTGAAAGCGTTCGAGACGTCTAGACCGGCCTGCGTGAAGAAGTATGTGGAGAAGCCCATGAAAGACGAGCCGCAGAAAGCTTGCGTAAACCACACCATGGCGGCGATTTCAGTGCGGCGGAAATCGGTGCCCTTGAAGCAGTCGAGGTACGTTGTTCCGGCTGAAGCGGCCTTCTCTAGCTCGTCGGTGTGCTTGTACATAGCAATGGTCTCGTCGACGTTGAAGTCTGGATTCTTCTCGGGAGATGCGAGACGGAGAAGCATCCTCTTTGCATCTTCGTAGCGCTCCTTGCGGACGAGCCACCATGGTGATTCGGGGGCAAGGGAAATGCCAACGATCAATGGCACAGGCCACATCCACTGAAGCGCGTAGGGAATGCGGTATGCCCACTCGTCTGTCCGCATAGAAACACCCTTAAGAACACCGCTGGCGAGGAACTGACCAATGACCCAGCAGAGGTTGACGTACGTGGTTAAGATCGGGCGGAGAGGGACAGGAGTGACTTCGGCGGCGTAGGTGCAAGTGAGCGTTTGGAAGACACCCCATGGGATACCCATCAAAATGAGACCCACAAGCAGCATCTCGATGTTTTGGACGAAAAAGAGGATGAAGATTAGCCCGGTGACTGCCGTCAGCGCACCAATCATTGTCTTTTTGTAACCGTAGCGATCGGCAATCCAACCATTGAGCATCAGACCGAGGATTTCACCAACATAGGCTCCGTTGGTGAGACCGGATTGCCAGGCCGCAGTAAGCTCGTATCCGCCCGAGCCGTCATTGAGCGGCTGTCCGAATTTGCGCTGGAAGGCGGGGACGGCCATGAGATTGGCGATGAGGACGATGTCGAAACCCTCCATAATAATGGCGGCGCTGAGAAGAACCGACCATGCGACGGCCTTGGGGTACAGCTTGATACCCTCTCTGAGCGTCATGCTCTGTTCAGCTTTGGTGGCTTTGGACGCATCTTCGGTGAGTTGGACAATGTCGGCGTTGGCCACCGACATGCGGCGAACCTGCTCGGCGTCGACCGTGATGCTGTTCCGTCGAGACATGGTGTTGGGTTTCCAGTACCACGTCTGTTCGAGAGGTGGGTTGAACAAGAGAAGCCGAGACTCTTTGCAAAGAATTGCTTGTCAAGCTTGGGATGCGAGGATCTGAACTCGATGCCTGAAACTCAACCGGTCTTCGACCCTGTACTTATACAGAAGGTCATGCAAAACACACCACACCATCCCGAATGTGCCAAGCGAGGAGGTGATAACGTTGTCGTCAGGAAAATAGCGCGGAGCTGCAAGCCCTCTTTCCCCAAGCCCCCTAAACGAAATGCGTTCCTGGAGATTGGGTCTGGGGAAGCGTTCTGGGTGGTAACGGAGGTGCCACTGAAAACATTGAGATCCCAGCGCCATGGGTTGCGATGATTCGTCTGACGTCGGTCCGACCAAATTTTGGGATGTTCAGGAGCGGGGATATGCTGATCACATGTGGAAAGGAGAAAGGCTAGCGCGAGCGGGAAGGATGTGGCCAAGCATGTCTGCAGGTTGCGGCAGCCGAGGAGAGAGCCCCGAGAATCCTGACGGACAGCGGTGGGATGTCTGATTTGATAGGTGTCGGACCGACCAAAAATGTCCGTGAACCTGGGGCAGCGACCGCGAATCGCGGGGTCCTAAACGCCATCGGAGAGCTTGGTTCTTGGGAAGAAACAATACCTTGGAGGAGGTTAAGCGGCCGCAAGCGCATCGACAGGCGCATGTCAAGAGAGCGACAACCCCACGAAGATTCTCGGATGAACCTTTTCTCCGCCTATCTTCCCCATATGTCTCCCACCGTTGCTCGTCGGCCGACTATGGGCGAATGGGAGACCTGGATCTGCTCCGCGCATCCATGATGTAGTATCGATATCGTCGGTCCGCCATGGTGTTGGTCTTTGGTTGGACGGTCGCACACCATTGTTTCCCCACCATGGGTAGCAGCTGGAAGTATAAGGGCAGGAGCAAGCCTCCCGCAAGCCACCAAAAACCGGACTTGAGTTTCTTATGACCTCCCGAGTCATTGGCTTTACATCACCAACCCTCCAACCCTACTTCTCATTCCTACTTCAGTAGATCACGCGACATGACGGTCACCGAGCGCAAGTGGTGGAAGGATGGTGTTGTCTACCAGATATACCCTGCCAGCTTCAAAGACTCCAACGGCGACGGCATTGGCGATCTCAATGGCATAATATCCGAGCTGGACTATATCCGCTCCATCGGCGTTGATACCATTTGGATCTGTCCCATGTACGATTCGCCGCAGGTGGATATGGGATACGACATTTCGGACTACGAGAATGTCTATCCTCCGTACGGCACTGTTCAGGACATGGAGAGGCTGATCGCAGAGACCCATGCGCGGGGCATGCGCATCATTTTGGATCTTGTTGTCAATCACACTTCTGACCAGGTACGTTCATCGTTCTTTCCTCGAAATGTCCTGTCGCACATCAAACTGACACACCCCAGCACGCATGGTTCCAAGAATCCCGCTCCTCTAAAACCAACCCCAAGCGCGACTGGTATATCTGGCGCCCCGCGCGCTACGTGAATGGCGTCCGCAAGCCCCCGAACAACTGGCTCGGCAACTTTGGCGGCTCAGTCTGGCAATGGGACGAGCTCACCCAAGAGTACTATTTGCACCTGTTCTGCCCCGAGCAGCCCGATCTCAACTGGGAGAATGAGGAGACGCGCAAGGCCATCTATAAGAGTGCAATGGAGTTTTGGTTGGAGAGAGGTGTGGATGGATTCAGAGTGGACACCGTGAACATGTATAGCAAGGGGGAGATGGGAGATGCGCCTATTACAGATGAGGGGAGCGAGTGGCAATGTAAGCTTTTGGAATCTCGTCCAACTGTTGGATATGGGATGCTAACGTGTACAGTTGCTGGATTCCAATACTGCAACGGCCCAAGAATGACCGAATTCCTCGGCGAGATGAATGAGATTCTAGAGAAGTACGACGCCATGACAGTCGGCGAATGCCCGCACACCCCGGACCCAGCACGTGTAGTCAAATACGTCTCCGCGAAAGAGAAGCAACTCAACATGGTCTTCCAATTCGTGAGCTCAATGCCTCCCCTCTCATCTCACCCAGCCGACTAACAAGATCTACAGGACGTAGTAGACATCGGCCAAGGCCCCTACAAATTCCAGACCACACCCCGCGATTACACCCTCCCCCAATTCAAATCCGCCATTTCCCGCACCCAATCCATAATCCACGACACCGACGCGTGGACCACCGTCTTCCTCGAGAACCACGACCAAGCCCGCTCCATCACGCGCTTCGGCTCCGATGCGCCTGAGCACCGCATCCCTTCCGGGAAAATGCTCGCGCTCATGTGCTGTGCGCTCTCCGGCACGCTCTTCATCTACCAGGGCCAGGAACTGGGCATGACGAATTTCCCGATGGAGTGGGATATGAGCGAATACAAGGATGTGGACTCGACAAATTATTACAAGATGGTGGCGGCGCGGACGAATAATTCGGAGGAGGCGTTGAAGGCGGCGAAGGCGTCATTGCAACATCTTGCTCGCGATCATGCTCGCGTGCCGCTGTCATGGTCCACAGGGCCTTACAATGGGTTCTCCCCAGCAGACACCAAAGCTCAACCGTGGATGCGACCCCTTCCCGACGCGGAGCACTGCAACGCGAAGCAACAGCAAAGCGACAAGGCGTCCGTCCTAGCCTTCTGGAAACGCATGCTGCAGACCCGCCGCGATCACAACGACCTCCTCGTTCACGGCAACTACGCCGACCTGGACCCAGAGAACAAGGATCTTTATATCTTCAGCAAGACGTGGAGAGGCCAAAAGGCAGTTGCCGTGTGCAATTTTACTGATAGCGCGAAGGCACTGGCGTTGCCAGAAGCGGTTGCGAATTCGAAGAGGGAGCTGCTGGTTAGCTCTGTCGACGGATGTGAGGAGGGCAAGTTGGCTGCCTACGAGGGACGTATTTATTTGCTGGCATGATGACTCATTCCTGAGGCAGCGTCTTGGGTTATGAGTTATATACGGTGACACGATAATAGAAATAGCTTAGAAGTCAATAAATTGCAGCTTCCCATGGGATAGATGACTTGCATCGACTACAGTGAGCTTAAGCGTGATACAGGTTGAAGGGTAATGACTGTGCGAAAGCAGTGCGAAAGCAATTGACGGCATGGATAGTCAAGACGTAAATCGCACGCTTAGCAAAGCAGGAAGAGGAAAGCTTAATATAGAAACTGTGATTGTCCCAGAGTATTACATGTGATTGACTATTCCTCCAAGAACGTACTTTGTTTGAAGGATGGTGTTCGCGTGACAAGACAAAATGTCTTCTGTCGATGAAAAGGGTACTCGCATATCCAATACGAATGCCGTCCTGTGTCTAGCAAAGAATGACACTAAACCACGCCAGGAGTAGTTTCCGCCTATAGCCCTTCCGGAAGCTGCAGCTGGAAATCCTTAAGATCCTCATCAATCGGATCACCTCCGCCCAGCTGGCTTGCGAAGGAGTTCACCCAAGCGTCTACATCCTCGTCATCCGAGCCTTGGAGAAACAACGCCTCGATCTCGCGCTCAACCTCCTCGGTAGTTCGGTAGGATTGCTCCTCTTGGGGAGGCGCAACCAGCGTAGCGTTGGTGGAAGTCGAACTCGAACGAGAGAATGCACCGCGGGGCTTTGGAGCGGTAGAGGAACTCGCGTTTCGGTTGTGGAAGGAAGTTGAGGCAGCAGGTTGGCGAGCAGCCGTAGCCGAAGGACCAGGCTTGGTGACGTTGGAGAGGGGTTTGCGGGGAGTTGTACCCGTGTGTGTAGCACGACCCTGCGCGTAACCGATTGTGCTCTTTGAGGCTGCTGTGGCTGTGGCGTGCCGGGTAGCAGAAGGAGCCACGACTGGCTTCGTCGGCTTCCTGCTTGCGGCGAGACCTGTTGGAACACGCGACTTGGCGGCTGCCGTAGGAGCAGCAAAGCTTGGCTTGGGAGGTCCCGAGAGAGCTGATGCTGCGGATCTAGCCTTGAGCGTGGATGGTCCGGTAGCTTTCCTTCTCGTGTCCGCGGGCTTGATGGCGGGCTTCGGTGCGGCCTTCTTGGACGACTCGCCTCCAAAGTACCTCGTCACTTCCGCCTGATCCTTCTCCCACTGCTCAGCAAATTGCTTGTCGAACACCTCATCGCGTTTCTTCTTGTCGCGCTCAAGACCTTCCTCAAACTCGCGCTGCAGACGCGTACGACCGTCATCTTCCATTGGATTGTGATAAGCCTCCCAGATACCGCGCGTAAAGTTCTTGCCTTCGAACATGGGGAACTTCCAGTCGCGTGGCAGGTAGTCATCCATGTCGTCAGGGAGCGGGACCTCCTTGGGAGGCATGTATTCGACTTCCGGCACATCATCCTCCTCGTCCTCCACCTCGGGCTGGTGGACCTTTACTTTGGGGCGGCGTAGACGTGGGCTAAGTTTCTGGGTCTTTGCGGAAGCGGTGAGGGGCGCAGGTGTCTGGAAAGCTCTGGCTTTTGCATTCGTAGTTTTCATACCCAGCGGAGCGCGCGTCCGGGGACCTGTGGGACGTGTTAGCTAAGCTCTCGTCTCGCTCGGGATGAGACCATACCAGCCGGCGTGACAAATGCATTGGCGTCCAGCTTGCCATCTTTCTGCACCGTCTTCAGAAGATTCTCGTTTCTTTTGCCATTCGTCTTCAAGACGGACTTTCCCGCCTTATGCACTACATTTTCGTCGTTGAGCGGGACCTTGAAGGGCGTTTTCAGGGCTTTGTTCCCAGGTGTTTTGGCGTTGAAGCCCTTTAGACCGGCATTGAGCGACTTTCCAGCCGGGCCAGCCTGCAGGTTGCGCACCACATTTTCCTGGTCGTTCGCGGCGAGTATATCCATGACGTTGCTTACATCGAGCGAGTTGTGGGATGGTGGGCGTTATCTTGACGTGCTGCTGGGAGCTATAGCTCGTCTGTTTACACCGGTTGCTATGCTGGGATCGGACTTTCTGTTTTGCCGACCGGCCGACCCCCCCTGCACCTGCCGATTGGGCTGGCTGCGGCGGGACAATGCTCGCGCGCATTTAGGAGAGCCACCATCTTCAAACACAACACCTGCACCCACCAAATACCCGAACTTTCCTGCACTCTTCCGCCTACGCTCTCTACCCCTACGAAGGCACCCACAAACCACAACCACACCACAATCCGCAGTTATGGATCAGATCAAGCAGGTAAGTGCTGTCGAACTACCCCGCCATGGCACTCCCCGGCCCGCCAGACCCTGATGGTGCAGACTCACATGTGTCAACGTCTGCCCTGGCACCCGTCATACCACTCCCGCTAACATGTTATCCCAAACAGCGCATGAATGCCCTCCGCCTCGAGGCGGACGAGAGTTCCTCCAAAGCCGAAGAGTACAAAGCCAAGGTCAAGACACTGGAGGCCGAGAACACCCAGAAGGAACAGGAGATCACCTCGCTCACCCACAAGAACCAAGTACTGGAGGGCGAGATCGAGAAGCTCGAAGCGTCAGTCAAGACCTACAAGGAGGAGGCGGCCGGCGGCGCGGCATCTTCCACCCAAGCGGAGTCGCTGCAGCGCAAGATCCAGGTTCTTGAGGAAGAGGCTGAGGAGTCTGACAGGACTATCCGCGAGTTGAATGAGAAGTACGTAGTCCCTGAGTCTGCCTCTACTGCCTCTGCTCTGCTCTGTACTGCTCTGCTCTACATTGCTCTGCGCTACACTTCGCCGCAACCCAGGCAGCAGCTTTTGGTCTCACTTGCTGACACATGCAGGCTTCGCCAAACTGACGTCAAGTCCGGCCACTACGAACGCAAAGTGCAAGCCCTCGAGCAGGCCCGCGACCAGTGGGAAACCAAGTACGAAGAGATGGCCAAGAAATACGCCGACACCAAGAAGGAGCTCGACGAGTTTGCGACAGAGATCGGTAACATCTAAACAGCATATCGGTGGTCTTTCGCTGTGGTTGACATTTCTCTAGTGAATTACTGAGCAGGGGCTTGCTCGGACAGGTCGATATTGGGTGCGATATGGTGTCAGTGGAAGAAAGGTGGTGCTATAACCCTGCATGTCTTGGTCTCCTTTTTCGTGTGGCTACCTTGCTGTGGCTGGGTGCGGTTGTACGCTTTAGATAATATCTGAGCGTTACAATATATTTTAGTCGTCCCTAGAGGAGTCTATGTCTTGCGTGTCGTACAGAGGTCCAGGTATAGGTGCAGGCGCCATCCTCATAATGAACATGTTCGCATGATGTATGCACGGGTATCTTTGTCCATCCAGAAGCGACTCTAAATCTTTCCAAATCAAGCCGTCTACTCTTTCGGTGCCCTCGACTCTCTCATCTTTTTCTTCTTGACTCCTTGTTTGACCCGCTCCGCCTTTCGCTCCGCCTTCGTCTCGTATCGGAACTTGATCTTCTTCTTCTTCGGCTTCGCAGTCTTGGGCTTCTCCTTCGTCCACACTCTCTTCTTCTTCTCTCCTCCCTCACCATCCCCTTCCTCATCGCTATTCCCACCCCCGGTCTTTTCAAACCCGTGCTTCGATATTCCGACTGACTCGATGGTGACAGTTGTGTATTTATCCTCTTCAATATACTCGTCTTCTTGGTTTATAGGCTCGAGTTCGGGTGCGGGTTCGATACCGTTCCACTCCTCGCCGTCGTCTTCGTCGGCGCCGGAAGCTTCGTCTTCGCTGATGTCGCCGTTTGCCTGGCGGACTAGTCTGTTGACTTCGCTGACGTGACGTTCGAGGTCTTCTTTGCGCTGTTTCCGCATCTTTGTATTCAATTAGTACATGTACCGTAAAGCGCATCCTGTGCCAGAGCAGTTCGCAATCGCTCCCGAGGCCGGGTGGAAAAATTGGACAGCATACCTCCGCTCTCGCCCTTATCCTCTCCTCCCTCTCCTTCTTCGCATTCTCTTCCTGCGCATGCTTTATGCGCGCGAGCTTGCGCTTGTGGAAGCCGGTGAGGTATTCTTCGCGGGCGTTGGGATCGAATGTGATTTCTTCTGTGGCGGTCGTTTTGCGCTTTTTGGACGGTGGCGCCATACTGGCACCAAATCTCGAGGGCATTTGGAGGGAGTGCAAGGATCGAGACGTGTAGTGTGGTCTGAGAAGGAGCCGCAATTTGTTGGAGTAGGGCTTGAACTTTTTGAGTGGAGAAGATTGCGGTAGGAATGGGGAAGGTTTTGCCGGTGTGGCTGGTGGGATGTGGCGCAGTGAGCATTTCTCGCAGATTGAGAATGACAAGTCACAAGATATTCCGAACTTCGTCAGATCACGAACATGATGCACGGGATGAGCATCATCTCTGCTACCAATACAATGAAAGGGGTATATACAGGGTAGATTCATGGTATCAACATGTCTCATCCTCCACTTATCGATACGTAGTCTCCAACTGTTGCTATCCTATCTTTCTCCATCCTGTCTAATCCCAACAACTTTCTCCTCCATGGCAGGGATTCCAGGTGCTGCTTTGCTCTGTTGGTAATGCAAAGTGCCATATCCACGTCTTGAAGACCAGCTTCACCGAACAAGGCGAGAACCATCAGACCAAGGAATGAGTGATAGGCATCGGGGTGATCTCCCGGTAGCTTCCCGAAACCACCGACCATGTGCTGTGTCTTGTCCAACAACCAGCGTCGGATCGGGTTGCGATCTATGATGTGAAGATGACCAAGGAGATGTAGTGGCTGACAGACCCAAAACGCATAGCACGTGTCTCCAACCTTGTTGAGTCTGCCATTCACTCCCACCCATTCAAGCTCGAAGTGTGAGGTGGGCTGCTCTTGGAATGATAGTTGGCCGGCTGTGGACGGGTAGCTGCGAAGCTTGACAAAGGAGTGGGCATCATGGCAGGTCGCCGCTGAATCCGTCTCGTCTTTGTACGTGTCAACAGCGTCTTCCTCGGTCAATGTGAGGGTCTGTCGAGAGGCAAGCCAGTGCAGCGTCCCTTGCAGGTTTGTGACTCCGCGAAGGCGGCTATCCGGCTCTGGGACAGGGAGCCGGTCGACGAAAGACAGCGCACTGATGGCGCAACTCGCGAACCCGGCATGGTTCTCGTGGTATGGTGCTTCTGAGATGCCCCCATCGTAGGATTCGGCTTCCCGGACGCACTGCACGAATTTGTCGACATTAATGTCTGGAACCCCATCGACCGGACCTTCAAGAGTTCCCCGGAGGATCCATCGTATGGCAGTGCCCATATAGCCGAATCTGGAGTCATTGCCACCTTCGACCTGGCCATTCTCACCTATCGTCTCGCCAAAACCCCCTTCGGGTCTCTGCACCTTGGCCAACCAGACTAATATTTCTCGTCTCTTGACTTTCTCTAGATCATCTCCGAGCACTATGAGAACGAGTAGGGCGAAAAAAGTGCCAGCCATATGAGCCGGATCCCAGATTTTATTTTCGTCATTTCTGGCGGCGCCGAAATCTGTTGCCGGCGCTGGTCTGAAGCCACCTTCTGGCAGCTGACAATGATACACCCAGTCTATGTAGCCTTGGCGCTCTTCAGCCGAGAGAGCGCCTGGCAGGTCACCTAGCACGTCGAGGGCAGACAGAATGAATAGGCCGAGGGTCATGCGATTTGCGTCATTGCCCGTGTAGTGATGCGGCAGGTACGTCTTCAGATTTCGCCGCCAGAACCGGATGTGGGCGGCGTAGTTGAGCTTGCTCTCCTGGGAGATGCCGGGGGTCATGCTGCGCAGTGGAGGCAGTGGAGCACCCGTGCTGGATTCGGACAATATTTGGTGTGAGGCTGGTATTTATATCGTGGCGGTGTAGGAGAGGCGGGCGAAGCGAATTGCAGCCATGTGCGAAGAACGGGCAACGTTGCGTCGTCGTGAAAGTTATACCGGAAGCGGAGAGGCTGCCTAGAGTACTGGTCGGAGAGCGGTCCATGACAGCGACCGGGAACTGGGTGACATAAACCGGCTAGCTGGATTGCCTGAGCCAAGTCGCCTTGCGACAGGGTTCGGCTTGCCGTCAACACATTCTCAGCTGCGACTTTGACATCCACGAAACGGCCTCCTGAAGTCAGCATCCTCCTATTCTCCCCCGTTCGCTCGCGACATTCACCGCGGCAGCGTTTTATTAGACTTGCTTACCCAAGCTGTGCTGCGCCAGCAAACATCACTCGAACGTGTCACGCTGTACCACGCTGCATCACCAGGCGTCGCGCTATCCGTTCCCCAGATTTCCTCTCCACGCTCGCTACGACACCACCCGCGCAGCCTCAGGGCCTCTCTTTGTTAGCGACGAGCTAGGAGTTATTGCGTTTTGATACCCTAGATACCCACACAATGGCGTCGGGATTCGCAGGGTCGTTCTGGTCGAGCGACTATGCAGGCGGTGCGTCCCCTGCGCCGCAAGGCTCCTGAGATGGGCATGAGCTGACTGGTGCAGGACTCGGAGTTCTCTTTGGGAAGCTCCAGCAGGGCGTTCAGGAAAACCAGCAGATCCTCACGGTAGCCCGCATGCGGGCTGATGCGGAGGAGATTTACGGGAACAGCTTGGCATCCATCACGCCGGCCACGGAGCGCGTCAGCGGGGGCTTCAGCAGAGATGAGGGCGCGAGCGTGCGGAAGGTGAGTCG
The DNA here is from genome assembly GCA_010405425.1 of Lentithecium fluviatile CBS 122367. Lineage (NCBI taxonomy): Eukaryota > Fungi > Ascomycota > Dothideomycetes > Pleosporales > Lentitheciaceae > Lentithecium > Lentithecium fluviatile. The sequence goes on from MU005580.1 coordinate 358,267, forward strand.
AGGCGTGTATGACCTGGGGAGTACTGCTGACGCATGCAGGCCTACGAGGGCGTGCGCACGGAAATGGACACGGCCGCCAACAGCCACCGCAAGATCGCATCCAACATCCGCGAGCTCGTCGTGAACCCCTTTGGTCGCTGGTGCGAAGCGCATGCGGCTCGCATCCAGAACTCGCAGGATGACCTCCAATCGCGGATCAAGCTCCACGACCGGCAGGCCGAGGCGGTGCGCAAGTTCCGGTCGCAGTATTACAACAAGTGCAGGCTGGTGGAAGACATTGAGGAGGAGGACAAACTGGCGTTCCAGGACCCACAGAGCGAGGTCGCGCAGAGCCCGAAGGTTAGGGTGCCCACTATCAAAATGTCGGAGCCTGAGGATGGCGAGGAAGAGCCCATTGAACTTGGCGACGAGACGTACCAGCCCGAGCAGGTCAAGAAGATCCTAATACACGCGCTGGAAAACATCAAGCTCGGCGAAGTCAAGGTCCCCATTCTCGGCGTCTACCAGAACTGTTCGACTGGGGCAGACATCACCGAGTACATCCAAAAGCACATGGGAGCCTCGAGCGTCAGCTATGCTGAGCGCATTGGCCAGGACCTGATCACGAATGGCTTCCTCCGTCTCGTTGGAAACGTCGGCAACGCTTTTGCGAACAGCTCCCGCATGAATTACCAGTGGAAGCCCAAGGCGTTCCAACTGACGGGCATCCTTGAGAAGAAGAAGGGACTGGAGCGCGCGTCTACCGCCGCATCCACCGACAGCTTCAGCGTCGACTCTCCTGTAGGCACCGTGCAAGAGTATCTCTCTGGCTGGAACCCCCTCAACAACCAGTATCCTAATGAAACACCCGCAGAGAGGCTTCGTCGAGAGGCCCGCGAGGCTGACGAGCGTTATAAGCAATCCGTGAAGAAGCTCGACTCGTTGCGTTGCAACCTCGAGGAAGCCATGATTGATCACCTCAAATTCATGGAGCGATGCGAGCTGGACAGGTTGAAGGCGATCAAAGCCGTCATTCTGGATTTCTCGGGCGCCATCAGCAACGTCATCCCGAGCCTGCAGAGTACCGTCGATCGCATGATGCTATTCCAAGAGACCGTCCAACCTTTGGGTGATTTGCGGTATTTCCTCGAGAACTACAGGACTGGCCCGTTCATCCCCAAGGTAACGCCGTACGAGAACTACTACAATTCTGTGGACGGTATGTCAGTGCCACTCTATTGATTGTTGCTTGCTAAAATATCTCGCAGAGCAAACGTTCGGCGTAGATCTGGAGGCACGAGCCCGGTCTGACCGCAAGCGTGTGCCCATCGTCGTGACTACTATCCTCACATTCCTTGATAATCACTACCCCGACCTCGAAGGCGATGAGGCCCGTCGTGGCATCTGGCTCGTGGACGTCCCGCTGGCGCAAACCCATAACCTCCGAGCTGCCATCAACACTGGCAAAACCTTCCCTCACGATGTTTTCGACAAGTACGACATACCCATAGTTGCTAGCGTTCTGAAGCTGTATCTCCTCGAACTACCTGGTAAGTCGAAGTGTGGAGAGCTAACTACTCTATGCTAACTCTACCAGACTCGCTTGTATCTTCCCACGTCTACGAGATCATCAAGACGATATACAGCACCACAGCCGCAGAATCCTCGGAAGAGACTCGTATCTCCGTCATCCAGTCTACGCTCGGTCAGCTGCGTCTCGCTAACATCGCGACGCTCGACGCTATCTGCACCCACTTCACTCGTCTCATCGAGCTGACTTCCGCTGACGAAACCTACATTGCGGCTCTCGCTAATGTGCTTGCTCCTTGCGTTCTGCGGCCGCGACAAGAATCGAGCCTGACCATGAATGAGCGCTACAGCTACCGTCTTATCCGGGACCTTTTCGCTAACAAAGACGCCATCTTCGGTGAGCTGAAGCGCGCCAGCTCTCTGACCCATTCAACCTCTGGCGCACACCGTCCGCGTGCCATTTCAACCGACGAGAGCAACAGGCGTGCCAATTACGAGGAGCGCAACCGAGCCATTGCTGCCCAGCGGTCTCCTCGCGCTACCTCTCCTGCTCCTGGTCCCCGAGGCTCGCATCGCCGTGACCGCAGCACAACCAGATTTCCGGTCAATACCTCCTCCCCAACTGAAACCCGCCGTGGAACCCGCGATTCACTCGAAGTCCCGGGTAGCGTGAAGAACAGCCCTGACGGAAGCGTTACCAACGGAACGAGTGAGCCCATCGCCGCTCCGGAGCACCCCGCACCATCGAGTACACGTGTTCCCCTTCCCCGCAAACACGCAGGCAGTCTGGCAAGGAGCAATAGAGATTCCACTGGTAGTCTGAGGGGTTCAGCAGATGACAGTGCGCCGAGGGGCGTACAGCTGGAGGACAAACCGATGGACGATTAGTGGTAATCTTGAGGCTTGGCTCTGGGGTCAAAGACATGGATGGACGTAAAGTCCCGACATGTACGGGCGGCGTTAGGAGCGATATGTGAGCGAGGCATAATGTGGAAATTGTGCTGGGGTTGGGCATTGATTTAGACTGCGACTTCGCTGTAACATATCTAGTGTAGGCTTTGGGTTCTTTTGTCTCTATTAGCCGGAAATGCGACCATGAGCATACTCTACCACTACAACCCTCCTTGCAGATCGTGAGAAATTTGGTCGTGCTTGGTACCTTGAGCTAAGAACTCGAGACAGGGCGAGGGCGAACTTCCAGGGAAAAGCCACTGCGTCACACAAGCGGGCATGATTCCAAGGCGAAGCGCTTAGCCCGCAGCCTTAGCTGGATCTGATGTGGCTAGGAGCCCGATCTGTGCCTCAGCAACTCGTCCAGGACCTCTTTATACCCCAGCCGTCGCTCGCTTTGAGGCGCAGTGTTGCAACGTTTAGTTTTCTTTCGCGCATCTAGTGTATCTCATATTTCAGCGCGTCGCGTCCATTTTCTGTCTATCCCATCCAGCTTCGGGCTCCACCCCACATCTGATCGGCCCGCGAATCACAGCCCGATCGCATTGCCATCAACACCATTACAGTGCTGAAAGAGCGCACATAGCTGTCGCGATGTGTCTCGTCAAAGTCAAGCAGGAAGAAGACGTCGTGGTCCCATACCGCGTCGTCCATCGCAGCCGCTCACCGCCCCGCCGGCACTCGCGCCACTCGACCCGCCGCATCTCCCACACAGAAATCTTCCGCGAATCGCCCCGTCCTTCTGCCTCCTACGTCGCCGTCCCAGCACCCAAACCCATCACAGTCCCTGCGCTTCCCCCGCCGCAACCAGTCCCCGTTTTCGTGGAGCCGGCGCCGGCGCCGCCTCCGCCGCCGTCGGTATCGCACCACTCTGCGCACTACGTCGAGGTCTCCCCAAGGAGCAGTTTTACAAGCTCGAGCGATAGTAGGGGCGAGTATGTCGTCAGGGAGAGGGAGTATAGAAGGGAGGCGAGGCGGGATAGGAGTGAAGAGCGGAGCCCTAGGTATGAGCATTTCCGGTATGTGGAGCCGGCGCCTAGTGAGAGTGATCATTACGAGAGGTTTGATCAGAGGAGGAGTAGGTCAAGAGTACGGGAGAGGAGCGTGAGTAGGGGTGGGTATGACTATGGGAGGGATAGCAGGGACTATCATGGTGGTGGAGAGAGGGAGAGGGTTACGAGGGAGAGGATCAGTATCGTGGAGGGAGATGGCCGGCGAAGGAGGAGGGAGTATAGAGATTGAAGTTGGAGGAGGTCGACGTGGTGTAGCGCATTCTCTTCTTTGTTTGGCTATGGCTCTTCGCATGGTCGGTTGACAGCCTTTTCGGTTTCGAAGCATTTTGGCAATGCGCGCAGGGTGTACTGGACTGATGTATGAGGAGCTCTCGGGTCATTTCGCGCAGGAATATCTGCATTGTTTACATGTCCTCAAAATAGACCAATCCAAGCTATGATGTCAATGTTCCTGAGCGACATCCCAAGATTCCGCAAATGGGAAGCGAGGGGCACTTCCGGCCATCAAATTTGGAACTTGCCATTCGACAAGAGACTACGGGAGACCAGCAAGACGGACCCAAACATCCTTCTTTAAGTCCAATCCTAGCACCTTAGTGTTCCTTTGTCATCACATTGGGTGCCGTTCCATTGGCATGTGGCCTTGTGAAACTTGACTTCCTTGCTGTGACGATCACTCACAAGCATCGCCCAAAGCTGAGCGCACACACGTGCTTACCCACAACGACTACGCCCGACCGCCTTTGATACGTTCCAACTTGTCTCCACGACACACACACATCTCTGCGTCGCCCTCAAACGGACATGCCTGCGCCCTCCATTACGTTGCGACCCCGAGCTCCCCACCGCCGCCGCCTACAATGTCCATCCGCGTCCTCATAAAAGACTACCCACACCGCGCTATTGCGCTAAGCACCTCAACGCATGCGCTCGTGCTCCGGCATAGTTCCACCTCCACGGAATTGAATAACGGGAACGGTGGCAATGGGTTCAACACAAGCACCACGAGTTTGGGCAGCAATGGCACCGCCGGGAGTTCTGCGCGCTGCATGGTGGAGTTCTCGCCAGTCGACCAGGTGGATCTGTCGGACTACCGAGCATTGCATTCGGTGCATGTGTACGGGACACTAGGGTTGATCACGGTGAATGGGGACATTTTTCTGGTAGTTGTGAATGGAAGCAGGAAAGTTGCAGATGTGAGGGTTGGCGAGACGGTGCAGAGGATACACTCTGTTGGCTTCTACTGCCTCAACAGCTCGAACTACGACTCCCTTTTGAACGACGAGGTCAATCCTTACCCGACAGACACGATCGATGATGAGGGCTTTGAGATGGGGTTTGGGAAAGGCAAAGGGGAGAGCCCGATGGAGCATCCTTGTTTGGCGCTCAAGAAGCTTTTGAGCAGCGGGACGTTCTATTACAGCTCGGACTTTGATATGACGAGAAGGTTGCAGGAGAGGTATGCTTGGAGAGCGCCTGTTGGTGTGATTGGGCAAACTGACCTCTTGTAGATCCTCAGATGGCGCGACCGTTTCGATTGACAGTTTGGATGCCGGGTTCCTTTGGAACTCGTACATGATACAGCCATTGGTGGACTTTAGGTCAAGACTGGCTCTAAGGGAAAAGCAAGCATTAGATGCGTCGGGCATTCTTACTTCTGCGATTCGGGGGTTTGCGCTTACGATTACTGTCCCGTCTTCTTCGTCGCCCATACGCGCACAACGGTCCGGTTTGCCATCTTTCATGACTCTTATATCACGATTGTCTTGCAGAAGAGCTGGAACTAGATTTAATGCACGCGGTATCGACGATGACGGAGCTGTCGCCAACTTTGTCGAGACCGAGACTATCTTTACGGCACCCACTGGACTATGCTTCTCATACACCCAAGTCAGAGGAAGCGTGCCATTATTTTGGGAACAGGCTACGGGGCTTTTGCCAGGACAGCAGAAGATCACCATCACGCGCTCCCCAGAAGCAACACAGCCCGCATTTGACAAGCACTTTGAAGGCTTGGAACTGAGTTATGGTGCAATCCACGTCGTAAACCTCTTGAGCAACGAAAAGCAGAATGAGATAGAGCTCACTCGGAGATACCGGTCCCACATCATTAACAGTCCGCTGAATCAAGGAGGCGAGAAGGGCTCACACGAACATGAACTTATCCAAATTACTGAGTACGATTTTCACGCCGAGACGAGAGGCCCAGGTGGCTACGAGATGGCGAGCGGAATCTCGCGATACATTCGGCCGTCCGCGGACTCGTTTGCGTATTACCTGTCCGAAGAGGTGGAGGAGCACGCAAGGTCCAATGGTCAAGATTATGTTATCAGGCGGCCGACGACGATATTGCAGCAAGAAGGTGTTTTCCGAACCAATTGTCTGGACTGCTTGGATCGGACGAATCTCGTTCAGACAATCATTAGCAAAATGGCTTTGGACCTCTTCTTAAGCCACAAGGGCCTCAGTGCGAGCGCGGACTTCTGGATCAGGCACTCGAGCATGTGGGCTGATAATGGAGATGCTTTATCTCGCATCTATGCCGGCACAGGAGCGCTGAAATCCTCGTTTACGAGACATGGGAAGATGTCGCTTGCTGGTGCGCTGGCGGACGCGCGGAAAAGCGCGACACGGATGTACATCAACAACTTTGCGGATAAGGGCCGACAGAACACGATCGATATGCTCCTTGGTCGGTTAATGGGGCAGGTACCCGTCCATCTTTACGACCCGATCAACGACTATGTTATGGCGGAGCTCAGCAGACGCTCCGTAGAGTTTACACAAACGGAGGTCATTCACATCCTTGCGGGTACTTTCAATTTGAATGGCAAAACTCATGGTATTCAAGAGGACTTGTCGCCATGGTTATGTCCCGATGTCGATCCTTCTCAGCAATGTCCTGAGATAGTCGCTGTGGGGTTCCAAGAAATCGTTGAGCTGAGCCCGCAGCAAATCATGTCTACAGATCCTGCAAGGAGGCAGGCTTGGGAAGCTGCGGTCAGGAATTGTTTGAACGAGAATGCGGCGAGACATGGGAAGGAGGAGTATGTGTTGCTGAGAGGAGGACAGCTCGTTGGCGCGAGCTTGTCCGTCTTTGTAAGGGCCAACGCGCTGAAGCTCATCAAGAATGTTGAAGGAAGCTTGAAGAAGGTCAGCAAATTCTTTACATGATCCGAAGGCTTTGCTGACTTGTACTAGACTGGAATGTCTGGAATGGCAGGTAACAAAGGAGCTGTCGCTATCCGTATGGAGTACGCCAACACTTCCATCTGCTTCGTCACAGCACATCTTGCAGCTGGTTTTGCCAATTACGAGGAAAGGAATCGTGACTACAAGACCATCAGTCACGGTCTACGGTTCCAACGAAATCGGTCCATTGAGGATCACGACACAGTCATCTGGTTGGGAGACTTCAATTACAGAATAGGTTTGAGCAATGAGAAGGTGCAAAAGTTGTGCCACGTGGGCGACCTTGAAACGCTGTACGAGAACGACCAGGTACGTTTCTACTATCTCGTCTACCGTCGAAAGATGTCGTCTAATATAAGCAGCTCAATCTCCAAATGGTCGCTGGCTTGACCTTCCCTTACTACTCTGAAGCACGCATCACCTTCTTGCCCACTTACAAATACGACTTGGGAACCGACACGTACGACACCTCAGAAAAAGCGCGTATTCCCGCTTGGTGCGACCGCATCCTTCGGAAAGGAGACAATATTCGTCAAATCAACTACGATTGTGCGCCCCTCCGCTTTTCGGACCACCGCCCCGTCTACGCTACCTTCCAATGTCTCATCAGCAAGATTGACGAAAAGAAGAAAGAGCAGCTCAGTCAGCAACTCTACGAAAAGCGGAGAGAAGTTGTGGGTGACACTAGAGCGGGCGGAGACATGGCAGAGGAGACCGACGATGAGGATCTCTTGGGTTACGAAAGTGTAGAACCTGGACTGCCACCTGCTAGCTCGGACCGGAGGAAGTGGTGGTTGGACAATGGACTGCCTGCTCGGTCTCGTGTGCAGCCGCCATCAAATGACCACTTCCCGAACCCGAAGAGGCCTAGCAACCCATTTACGCCGTCCCCAGAGCCGGATTGGGTGGAGGTGAAGCGCATGAGCGAAAAGCCTGAGCCGCCGCCCGCACGAGGAACGGCGAGAGCACATACAGTGGACTTCAACGGTACGGGACAAAGCATACCAAGTAGTCGGACCAACTCCACAACAAGCGTCAACCAAGTGAATCGCAACCCATCAGCACGAAAGCTCATCGTCCCGCCATTTCCCGCTCAGTCTTCATCAAATGTTCCGAATCTGGATGGCCACGACGACTTGAGACGCACCGCCTCATCCGCTTCGGCACGCTCCCTCCCCGATTATGTCAATCGTCCTTCCACACAACGAGCACCCCCGCCGAATCTAAACCGGAAGCCCGCGCCACCAATACCTAACAAGAAACCCTCACTTCTCTCCTCGTTACCGCCTTCATCGACGCCATCTCCACCCCCACAGCGATACAAAGATGAACCACGCCATTCTGACGCGTCTACGAGACCACAGCCCCCACCACCACGGCGTTCTATGGCACCACCGCCCTCAATCAGAAAACCTGTTAACAACGGGAATTTGATCGATGATATGGAGGAGAAACCGCCGTTACCACCACGAACGGGGACCGGGTTAAGTGCGGGGAGCAGAGAAGTTAGAGGGAGGAACTTGATGGATGAGGAGCCGGACGAGTTGGAGAGTTTGAAGGGCTGGGAAGTCCTTAGGCCCGTGAGGTAGTTGTAAGGAATGGAATTGGTTGGCAAAGAAGATTGATTGTTAGCGCGGCGTTTTGGTAGTTCTACGCTGGATCCTGGTCAGGCCACAGCGGGTCGGTAGAATTCAGCGTCTTCTCGTTTGACTTCTTGCGTACTCAAAGAAGGCAATTAACAAATGCAAGTGGGCTGGACGAATACCAAGCATGTGACGCGGAGTTTAGGAACGCCACCTAGTAAAATAGATGCTCCTCGCGCTAAGCCAAATCGGAAAATTTCGAGCTTTCGTCCAAAATTTTGGAGCTTCCGCAATTCAGCAGTTTACACGACAGCAACGCAACGCAATGGAGTCGCACGCCGAAGTCAAAGTGCCGATTCGGCTTACGACCCGCGACCCTACTATTGAGCTCCCTCAAGATGCGGGCGTCATGCTGGTGCAGACCTGTAAGTTCGTGCAAACGCCCGGCTACCACCAGAGAACTGTCTGCGCATGGCCCTTGACAGTTTTGATGGTCCCGAGTCCCGAGACCCCAGTATGCTGACCTCGAAATACAGCTTTGCGTCGACCCCAACTTTCCTCCCTTGTGAACAGCCTTCTCCGTCCCGATGCGAACCCGATTCCTTTCGATATCCTCGTAAACGGGCAATTCCTGCGGACGACGATCGATGAGTACCTCACAAAGAATGGCGTATCGGCAGAGACAACGCTAGAGTTGGAATACACGAGAGCGCTGGTGCCGCCACTGAATGTGTCGAGCTTTGAGCACGACGACTGGGTTTCTGCGGTGGATGTCCTGTCGGGAGGAAATGTACAGAGTGGGCAAGAGAGGATATTGAGTGCGAGCTACGACGGGCTAGTGAGAGTATGGGATATGTCGGGGGATGTGTTGGCGACTTCACAGGCTCCGAATAATGGGGGGCGGGTAACGAGTTTGAAAACTGCGAGGTGGATATCGGACAAGAAGATTGTGGCTGCGGGGCTGGACAACACTGTGCGGATCTACAAGTACGATGAAGACACGCGGACGATTACCACGAATCTGGAGCTTTTCAGCCATCGATGGGGCGTGGAAGACGTAGCGGTACACGGGCCTTCGAACCGCATCCTCTCTGCTTCTTCAGACTCCACGATATCACTGTTTTCGGCGAATGCAAAGGAAAACCCGGCCGCGCCAGCAAATCTTCTCCCGAATTCAACCGCAGCCGCGAACAAGCGACAGAAGCTATCTAAGCCTGAACGCACAGTCCCTGCTCGCGGCGCATTGAGCAAGCTTACCGGTCACACATCACCCGTCTCGAGTGTGATCTTCAAGCCAGATGACGCTACAGTCGCCTACTCAGCTTCCCACGACCATTGCCTCAAGACATGGGACCTGACAACCTCTGCGTGCGTGGATACCCGAACCACAGGCCACTCGCTCCTCTCCCTTACCGCTTTGCCCAAACTCAATCTCTTGGCCACAGGAACGTCAGCACGACATATCACACTCATCGATCCTCGAGCTTCCGCGACACAAATCTCCGTTATGACCCTCCGAGGGCACAAAAACGCCGCTGTTTCCCTTGACACAGATCCAAATAACGAGAACAGCCTGCTCTCTGGCTCGCACGACGGCACGGCGCAGATTTGGGATGTGAGGGCTGTCAGGCCGTCGGATGTGCAGGGTGAGGGACAGGTCGGCGAGAGCATTTATACAATCTATAGGGATAGCGCTGGGGGGAAGCCGGTACACGCTCATGGGGAGGGCGCAAAGGTTTTTAGTGTGAGGTGGGATATAGAAGTTGGGATTTTGTCGGCTGGGGAGGACAAGAGGGTGCAGATTAATAGGCAGATGGGCAAGTAGTGTGGATTTGGTTTTCGCAGGGCCAGGCTAGAGCATGGGGCGGCGTCAAGGCGTTCTTCGTAGGCTAGATACCACCACGAGAGAAGGAAAAGCATTGAATTGTTAAGAATAGAGCCCCCTCTCGGTGATGCATGCGTCATCTATTACGTCTGTGAACTTATAAGCGTAAAATGTTGTGTACGCCGTTTCATCTAGTGCGTAGGGCGCAGCACTCGACGAATAGTACGTGGGTGGACCATCCATGGGGAGACGAGCGTTTTGTAATAAGGTCATATGGCTTTTCGACCTCACCAAAACTCCATGCTACATACACATGCTGCAAAGGGTATCATACTACAACTCCATCCTCAGGCTCCCTAATCTCCAATGCCCATGCCGCCCTCCATCCCCTCCATCCCCTCTATCCTCTCGCATTTCGTATATCCATCCATCCGTGAGTCCCCCAGCCTTCACACCAAATGCCCCGGCAGCAAGAAATTCGCAACCCCCTCCATAACCTTATACTCATGCCCACACGCCCCACACACCAACTTGCCCTCCTTAATACACGTCTCCAGCAGTATCCTGTGTAGGTCCTTCGCCGTCTGTGTCGGTTCTTCTACCACCTCTTCTTGCTCTTCCTCCTCGGCCACCGCATCCTTCTCCCCGCCTTCGACTAAATTCGAGCGCGTCGGTGGTGTGGGTGGGAGGTCGGGGAGGCCGAGCTAGTCTATCGTCAGTACATACGCCCATCCCCAAATCAACAGCCTTGCCACCGAATCAAAGCGGCGGGAGGGAGGAGAGGTGAATGTGTACCTCCGACGTTATCGTCCGCAGCTCATCCCACATCAACCGCGGCAGTATGTTCTTCAAAAAAGGGAGATTCATGTCCGTTTCCACGATTTCGAGTTCGGCGTCGCGCGGATGCAGTGGGAAGGAGGCGGGCTGGGTTTTGCATGTTTTTATGGCGCAGGTGAGGAAGTTGAGGGTGAGGAGCTTCATCTCCGTACGTAGAGGTCGAGGATTGGCGAGGTGTGCGGGAGAGATTCGAGTTCTGTGGGCTAGCGAGGCGGCGGCGTCCGGGATCAGAATGCAGGCAGGATTGTGTGCGTGGGCGCAAAAGCTGGATCTCGAGGTAGCCAAAATTTTGGTGGAGTGGGGTAGAGGGGAGCTAGTATGCGGCTCAAAATTAAGCTTATTTCTGCACGCTAGTCGTATTGGGACGCAAAGAGAGGGTCAAAGCTATCCTAAATGCTTCCAAGGAAGCACAGCCAATAGTGTATCGATGGATTATGACCATGGGCCATGCAGATCCACGTGAAGTGCTCCCGCGCGAAGAAGGCGGTTTCTCAAAGTCCGCCGAGGCAATGGAGGAAACCTAACAAGCTATCCACAATGACCCCCATAACCTATTTTCCAGACCGGATATCAGGGAAAACCATGTAGAACCTGCCAACGCCATGCTCGTTTCCAAATGTAAAAAGGAATATGAATCCTGCCAAAGCATGCGACAAGACCTGCCGTGTATGCCGAAGCAAGCCGCTGAAATTACTTGTAATGCACCTCGATTGTATCCATGTTCTCAAGATCGGTGTCGGCAATGGTGTCCATGGGGGATAGTCGGTCTCCATCCCATATCAGCGTTATGGGCTGGTCCTTGGATATTCCACGCTTCTCCTTGTAGGCGGAAGCAAGATGGCCGAAGTCAGTCTCCTATGCTGTGTCAGCGACGAGCAGATACCAATGACGGCTGTGTAGCTTACCGGGCGGACTATCATTCTCACTCCAGCTTCATGCTTCTGACCCTTTTCTACCAAGACAACTTTGAAAGTCTTCTCTAGTTCCGGTTCTTGCTCGGCTTCGGTTTCGTCAACAAGCGGCGGTGCTTCAGCAGCCTTCTTTCGCGCCGCAGCTTCCTCCGCTGCTTCTTTGTCCCACTGTTCTTTGAATCTAGGTGTCCAAGCGTACAGGTGTATCTTCGGGAGGTTTGTCTCATCATATATGGTGGTGTCACCCGGAACCGAGACATTCCCATGCTCGTCGACTTTGATACCCAGAACGTGTATTGTTGTGCTGTCGAACACCTTTCGGTCTTTATAGCTCAGGAAGACATCATCGGTCTGCGCCTGAGTGAATCCCTGCTTCTCGCACCATGCCACCCGAGGCATCCCAATCGTGGCATCGATCCTGACTTTCACCATTATCGGCCTGGTGTAGGGTAATTGGGATGTGATGAGCAATTGTACGCAGGCCGGCTTCGAATCGGATGCGGCCGCCCGTTCTTGTGCCTGGGCCTCTTTGGCGGCCTTTTCTGCTGCTTCCCGTTTGGCTCGTCTTTCGCGGGCTGCTGCGCGGTACTGTTCAGCCTTGGGGTCTTCTATCTCCTCGAGTTCCTCGGACGATGCGCGCTTCGAGTGTATAGGTATGGGCTGTGTCGCGGGTATCGGCTGCTTCACCGGCGTCGGCGATGCTTTGTGGCAAGGCACGAAATCGTCATCCGAGTCGCCCAACGCCATCACATGCGAGTCATTCTGGGCAGAAGAGGCGGCGCTTGAGGATTTGGCGAGGGAATCGTAGCGTTTGGAGAACGTGTCTAAGGAGCTGTTGCGAATGGGTGAGAGCGGGGTCTCGCTCCGCCTATTGTAGGTCAGCCTGATAGTCTCAAATGGAACTGTTCAGAGAACTGTACGCTTTGCTACTCAATCGGCTTCCACGTGCTGAACTTGCCGAACCGCTTCCGGGTATCTTCTCGTGTAACTCGGTCGATACCTTCCGCCTCTTCCTCTCCCGCTCCTCATCGAGCTTTCGCTTGCGCGACTCCTCTGCCTTCTTCTTCTCTTCATGTTTCCGTTGTGTTTGCTCCGCGACGATATCTCGGAACTCGTTCGAATGGCTGAACATGTCCGTCTCCTCCTTCCGGTCTGCCTTCGGTGCCGTCTGCCATGCCGCCTTCTTGAACGCGAACCGCTTTTTGCGAGGCGCGGCTGCGCCGGCTGCCGAGTCGGTCATCTTAGATACATATGCGCTACGCTCGTAATTGTGAGCGTAGGGATAATCGTGAAATGGGGAGCAGCGCGCAAGATTGTGTTTCTGGCTGAGGGGCCGACGCGCGATCGTCGCATGCTCCGCGGGTTGGGGAAGTTTACATGGTCCGTGCGTCGTTTGTCTTCACTTCATGGATGGACTTCTGCGAGAGCACGCAATAACCAAAGCACCGCCTTACGTCTGAATTCTCCATCGGATCACTTCCATACAGCACGAGTTGTTCAACACAAATACTGCTCCGGATACTTCAGTGTTGTCCACTCACACCCTCGGCCGGCCTCATCTCCCACCAAAGATGGCAACCAACGGCGATAGTCCCGATGCGGAGACGGCAGGCGACTCCAGGGACCCCAGCGGCTTCCTGAGCGAGATCATCGGCGCTCCAGTTACTGTCAAACTGAATTCCGGTATCATCTATAAGGGTACGTGACCGCAAGCTTCATACTGTTTGCTTCCCCGTTTGCCAGAGCCATTTCAATCATCACTTGATGCCCTTGGCCAGACTATGTCCCTTTGTCCACATCCTCAAGACCCTCGACATTTTACAAGCCGCAATTTCCTCATGATCCATTTTCCTAGCTGACGAGCTGCGTCAGGTGACCTCCAATCCGTAGACGGCTACATGAACATTGCCCTTGAGCGGTGTAAAGAGGTAGTCGACGGCAAAGTGGTCCGCAGCTGGGGAGACGCTTTCGTTCGTGGGAACAATGGTAAACCAATGATACCCTTTCTCCGAATTGACACGTACTGAAGCCAATGGTAGTCACATATATCAGCGCCGATAACGCATAGACTCGATATGCTTACCCTCTCGCTTGGTCAGAGGAATTGGGGGCTGCTGTCGGTCATGAAAGACATGTTCCGGCTTTACAGCGAAAGGGAGTATCATCCGCGTCTAACATAACGTCTCACTCAGCGCGAGTGGGAGGAGGCGACGACCGAATAGTGGACAAATCTCTCGAAGCGGTCAGCCTTTTGGCAGGATGCGGTGACTGTCGAGGTCACCCGGGCAGCTAGAGTCTCCATTTCCTCAATTCTACTTCACCTTCACTGTCTCCTCGCCAACCAGCTACTCCAACCTTTCCTCGATCCCACTTCACCTCACTGTCACCTTGCCAAGCAGCCACCCACCTCAATATGTCATTGAAGCTCTCATATTACTTTATGCTTTCCCACCTTCACCTCGCACTCTCTCCCTAACCTCCCGCCGCATCAACTCGCGCGCTCCGCCGTTTTGCTCGCACTTCCGACTTTAATCTCTGGCACCTTTACGTTACCCTGACACAAACTTCACATCGCGCCACGCGCCGCAGCTCAATTACTCACCAACTCCGTCACTCATAGTCATGCCGCGACGTGGTGTGACGTTCCAGTTTAGGCGCTCCAAAAAGAAAGAGAAGAAGCGTAGGAGCAAGAGCGGAGAACGCTCGCGCAATTCCTCGCAGGCCAGCGACAACTCCTACGACGAGATTGGACAAGTCGCGCGTGACAGTCTCGAGCTGCAACAGAACCGTCCGCGAGGAAGTTTTGGCCCGTGCCTTCCAACGGTGCAAAGTAGGTTCCGCCTGTCTCCACCGTGAGGTGCAGAATCGCTGACCAGCATAGACACTTCATCGGCTCAGCTCGCCGGCAACGCAAACTTGGACCACGATGGCTATGCACCTTCCCCGCCTGCTTCACTCTTGATGGAGGAGGATCCCGATGTTTCAGGCGCCGTCGACAATACGCGCCGTGAGACTCCTCAATCATCCCGACGACAGGCTACGTTCGACAATGCAGACGATCCTGAGCAGACCGTCAGCTCTCACGCAGAGTCCTCTACGCCTGTCCGTCCCGTTCAAGCTGAGTCCGATGGAGCCGTTGATCACGTATCATCTCCGGCATCCACCTCGTCTGCAAAGTCGTCTACCAAGTCAGGCTCCCCACGCTCCCCCAGGTGGGCCAAGGTCGTCTCCCTCATCGCAGGCCGTAGGAGGTCATCCACCGGCGCAGCCAAGAAGGTCACCATGAGAGAGACCCACCAGGATGGACACAGGCGTCGCGCGACTGAGCCCAGTGTCCCTCTCCAGCGTGTCCAGCACAGCTCCAGTCTTGCTACTCCTCGCGCCCCTCCTCCCACCATCACCGAAGAGTCAGACGTCGCTTCAGTAATGTCCTCTCCGACTATCCGCCTCGCCCGCTCAGCGGCTGTTTCCTCCAACGAGACTATTCGACCGACCTCAAACGTCCCCAATGCCACCAATGCCGCCAATGGCCGTAAGCTTCTCCCCCAGATGCAGCATCACATAACCCGCTCTCCCCCTCGCCCCGTCCCGGACAACCGCCCCTATCACGAAATCGTTGAGTCCCGCCTACCCGTCCGTGTCCCACGTAGCGCCAACCACCCGCTCACGGGCAACTACTACGTGCACCCTGACGCGTTCACGCCGGAGGTCGTAGTCCGCGGCGGCTTCTCCCAGACGAGGATCCACAGCAATAGGCACGGCGATATCTACGACACTGCGACAGAAAAGCTCATGAGAAACAACAACTCCGTTATCGATCGGCCGGGCGATCCGTGGCCGAGGTTTTGGGCGTATGGGCGGCCGACGCATGAGGATCCGTTTCAGCCCAGGACACCTAGCCGTGTTCACAGTGAGGTGGAGTTGAGTCGGATGTTGGGTGGAGTGTGAATGGTAAGTTGGTGAGATTTGGATTTTTCACTTTTTGCTTTGCTTTCGCTTTCGCCTTTTGGGGGAGGGATTTGTGAATCTTTTCAAGGACAATATGCTAAGACCGAAAGATGGCTATTGCAGCCAGATTCTACTCACCCACAGCAAAGCCCTGGAGAGGCTGATACCGCATTGCGGCGCTTCGGGTCGTTCCTCATCTTCAGGAAGGAACGAACCAACCAATTCCACGACCAATAGAATTACCAACATTCGACACTGCAAGCGCAATTGACCCTATCACCGATTGACAAGCTCTTCATGAGCGTTTGGGCTCGGCTCGCCTTGCCCGTCACTGCAAAGGCTGGTACCTCCCCTATAGATCTGCCTTTCCCTTTTCCTTTCCTTCATCCTGACGTTGCTTTCATTGATCCCCCTTTTCCCTGCCTTAATGTCCCTTACTATGCTTTGGGCATATATTCGATACATGGGGAATGGGATATTTCCGGCATCATGGGAATACGGGATTATGGGACTTTCAGCCTCGGGCCACTATTTTTGACAATGGTCCTGGAAGTCGGAAGGCACTTAGCGTTTGGGATTTGGAGATTTGAGGGATTGTCGTGGCGGGCCTTGGACGATGTCATTGCGAAAGCTTGACTAGTCTTGGTAGCTCTACTTGCGAACTTCCTCTTTCATCTCTTGCGTGGATCGGAGGCGAGCGCCGCGGAGCTTATGGTTCTGGCCTCTGACATCATCACGTTTCGTGGGACGCGGATGGCCTGCGGGATTGCGTTTACTGGATATACCGAATAGAAAACTTTAGATATAGTCCCTTCATGTTCGTGAAGTTTATGTTGTGTGAGTCGACGCTCTGCGTCTCATGTGCATTTGCCTGCTACGCTATGCTTTGATGTGCTGCCAATTTGCATGTCCACTGTGGTATCTCTGCGGCCCCCTCATGTGTATATCCGCCCATTAAATCCGTTCCCGAAAACGCCCTGACACCTTTTTCCCGGCTCTTTACAAGAGTATACAATATAACCCAATGTGAACAGAACAAAGAAATGTTTAAGCCTTGAACTTGGCTTCTGTCCACTCCTCGTACTCCCGCGCCAAGCTCTTCTGCACCCAGGGAATGGTAAGAGCGGTCCAGATGCCGGCCCATAGGAATGGTAGTACCCAGCCGACCTAGGAATGTTAGTTTTGACGAGAGATAGGGGGTGAGGGCTGCTACTCACCACGTAAGCTGCGTCTCTTTGAATGGTGAACACGATAATCGTTGTGACGATGGAACACACAATGGCACCAATGGCCCAGAATAAGGTCAATCGGTGGAGCATCTCCCGGAAAGCCTTGCTAGCCTGGTATCGCAGATTCAGACGCTGTCTGAACTCGGTGCCACCAGATCCGTCAACAGCGCAAACATCTTCAATGTAGGCGTAGATGCCGGGGCGAAGCGGCGCGCCCACGGGAAGGGAGCTGATGCGGCAGGGCGCCGGAATGCCAGCAATGCGAAGGACGTCGACGAGGAGGAGCTCGCAGCCAATGGCGAAGAGCATGGTAGAGGCGGGGATGGCCAGCACGCGAATGGGTGGGTCGTGAGGACAGGTTCCGGCGATGAGCTCGATCATAACGAAGAACCAACCGACGGAGAGATTCCAATGGAACCAGTCAAGCTATGCACGTCAGCAGAATCTTTACGGCGTGATTGTATGTAGACCCACGTAGTGCCTCTGGGCCCCAATGACCCTGCAGTTCGAGTTCTTCCGCCAAAGCCGACGGAAACGAATGAAGTATTCCACAATCGAGACGGTTCCCAACAGAGCCGTACTGATGCTGAAGACGGCGTTCGCGGAGAGCTGCTCGCGCGTCAAGCCGTACCACATGCCAAAGTACAGGCCAATGGGCATGCACACGCAGTCGAGGAAGATCAGCGTCCAGAACCAGAGGATAGCCTTTTTCCTCGGCCGCAGCGAGTAGTTCAGCGGCGGTGGCCGCGAGAAGTCGGGGTCCTCGAAGACGACCTGTGTGTGGGGGTACATGGCGGAAGGGTTCGGTGATGCTGCTCGACTCGCATTCTGGCTCGGTTGGGGGGCGCTCAAGCTCGCGTTGGTGCTCCCGTTTGCAGTAGGTGGTCGTTCACTCGCTCGCGGCTGCCGTTCATCATCGTCCGAAGCCCCATCGATCGCGATGCCCGGGACCTGAAGGGTCGGGTGCGTTGGCGGTTGCGTTGGCGGTTGTTTTGGCTCCGCGAAATCGTTCGCCTCTGTGTGGATCGCTGGCTCGGGCGTTGCAGCGCGCAAGGGCTCCATGGACGAAGTTTGGGTGTTGGCAGCCATGATGTGCCAACGCTTGTGGTGCGGTTCAAGAAGCAGCTGAGGAAGAATAAGAAGGGAACAATGTTGGGACGGTGAAGTCTTGTGCCGGATGGCGGCGGGTAGCGTGAGCGTATCGTGAGGCAGTGCCCGGGTGAAAAAGGGAAGCAGCTGGTGATGAAGACTGCACGGCTACGACTAAGCAGGATGCGTATGCATGCGTCTGCGAGCGTATGCCATAAATCCCCATCATCACCCGATTGCTCGCCGTCCTCGCCTGCTCTCCAGCATGACATCATCACGACCAGCCAGTGAAACGTTTGGCGCCCAGCCTTGGCCGGGTCGGGAGACGCCGCTTTGGGGATGGATCGCCCGGACGTCTGACAGTTCCCAGTGCCTCCGCAAGCACTGCACTGCCTGAGCCCATCTGTGACCTCATCTCTACTCCGTAACCCACCTAGAATATGTGAGCAACGTTCGATGGCCCTCCCCTACGGCCTCCTAGTGCACCTGTTGATCTTCATTTCGCGCAGTCTGGGAGCCGACACGCAGGCCCCGCTGCTGGCCGCCAATGATACCATCACGCGCGAGCTCTTCTTCGAGCTCGAGGAACTGGCGCGCATCGTCGACATAGCGTACTGCGTAGGCACAGCTGGACTGGGCATACGGGAGCCGTTCGAGTGCGCGAGCCACTGCGGCGACGAGGACTTTAAGCACTTCGAGTTGGTGACGGTGAGTCGATCATGCGTATCGAGATTCCTGGAGCTCAGGACCTAACGACTGCAGACATGGAACACCGGCCCTCTATTATCTGACAGCTGCGGGTACATTGCGGTCTCGCATCCGCCCTCGCCTCCGCGCATCCTCCTCGCTTTCCGCGGTACCTACTCGATCGCAAACACCATCGTCGACCTCTCCACCATCCCGCAAGAATACGTCCCCTACCCCGGCGACGACGATAACGACACCTCCGACTTCATCGCGCCGAGTCTGCGACCAGCCAACGGACACGGCGAGGACCCTCCGCCCTCAGACCCTCCCAAGTGCGAAAACTGCACCGTACACATGGGCTTCTATAGCTCCTGGCTCAACACGCGCAAAGTTATCCTACCTCAACTCACCGAAGCGATCGAACAATACCCAGCTTACAAGCTTGTCTTGGTCGGACACTCGCTCGGTGGCGCGGTTGCTGCACTTGCCGGTCTGGACCTGAAAGCCCGAGGTTGGGACCCGAAAGTCACCACGTTCGGCGAGCCAAGAGTGGGCAACAAAGAACTCATGGCCTACATCAACGCCCGTTTCAACATCACTGCCGACCGCAGCAGGAACAAGTTTCACCGAGTCACGCACACGAGCGACCCCGTGCCGCTACTTCCGCTCGCGGAATGGGGATACACGATGCACAGCGAAGAGTTATTCATTTCTGCTCCCAGTCTACCCTTTGGGGTTGAAGATATCCACCACTGCGAGGGCGACGAGGACCCGCATTGCATAGCCGGAACGGATGCCGAGGCGCCATCTTGGGGCATACCTGCGCGCTTCCGGTTCTGGGAGTTGTTCTTTGCGCATAGGGACTATTTCTGGCGGTTAGGCCTGTGTGTTCCTGGTGGCGACCCGAGGGATTGGTATCGCAAATATCCCAAGCATGGTGATGGCGACGGAGATGATGACGTACAGGAGATTCAGGAGCTTTGATGTGTGTATGATATGATTGAATGATGGTGTCAAAAGCAACAATGAAGTCTTCGGCTTTCCGTCAAGGATCAATGGTGTCAGTGTGGTTCTATTTAATTGCCGTGGTGTAGGAAACAAAGTTTTGAAAAAATCCTTTTTCTTACTTCCAACATATGGTCTCAATGCATACAGTGCCCTTGAATAGACGTGAGGATATTTAGTGTCCGACGGAGCAGAATCTCCATATATTGAACCTATATATACGGCCGCCTCACCACCCCCTCCCCCTCCTTATCCAAATGCGTCGTCCGATCAACCTCCAACCGTCTCTGAAAATACTCCCCCACACCAAACTCCTCATACCTTTCCCCCTCCCTCCTAAACCCCTCCAACACACTCACCCTCGCCTCTTCATTCGGACTAAAGAAAAACGGCATACTATACCTCTCCTCACCGCCCATATTCCGCACTCTATGCACGGTACTCGCCCACGTCCCGCCCGTCACCAGCTTGAGGAAATCGGCGATGTTGACGACGAAGGAGGAGGGGTGGAAAGGCACAGGGATCCAGTGCCCGTTGCCGTTGAGGACCTCGAGCGCGGGGTGGGCCGTGGGCGATTGACACACTAACGTGAACCAGCAAAAGTCTGTGTGCGCGCCTATACCGACGTCCTCGTCGCGCGATTGCGGGGGGTAGTGCACCGCGCGGATATTGGTCATGGGCGTGGTGGTTATGGGGTCGAAGTGGGTTTCTGGCAGGTCGAGCGCGAGCGCGAAGATGCGGAGGAGGCGGCGGGAGAAGGAGAGCATGGCGGTGTAGTAGCGGTATAGAGCGGGTCGGAAGAAGGTGGTCGAGGGGTGGGTGGGCCATTGGTTTCGCGGTTTGGCGGTCGAGGGTGTAATGGGGGTGTTTTGCTCCGGGTCTGTGGCGTCTTCGCCCATGAGGAAGCCTTCTTTTAGGTCGCCGCGGGTCCCCGGGTCGAGTTTGCCTTCTAGGAAGGCCTCGTAGCCACGGTACTTTTCGGTTTTTTGGTTGTGGACTTCCATCTTGACTTCTTCGGGTAGATCGAAAAACTGCTTTATTGCGGCGAAGGTGTCGTCCAGCAGGGCTTCGTCGACGCCGTGATTGACGGCGTAGAAGAAACCGACGTCTCGACACGCGGCGCCGACTTCCTTTGCGAGGGATTGCCGATCCGAGAGGGACTCGGAGTAGATGCGACGCATATCGATTTTGGGGACGGCATTGAAAGTTTGTTTGGCGGTGGCGCCGGTGAGGACGCGCCGACGGCCAGGAATCCCGCCGTCGTGGTAGTAGACATAAGTCTCTGTTTCTGTTTCGGTGATCAACATTGTGGTGAGGGGGGCTTTTCTTCTTTTTCATGGGTGTAGTGGTAGTCTTGGTCACACTGCAACACTTCCATCTTATGCCACTATCAGTCTAGATAGCAAGCCGCCATCCTAAGGGATCGACATGACAGGGGCGTATCGGAGATACCTTACACGGCCAATGGGATCTATCCACGTCGAATGCAGATGATTGTCGTTGCGGGCTAGCAGAGATGCATCTGCAACAGAGCGGATGAGGCGCAAGGTGCGGACAGTGCCGCATGCTTGCATACCTAAGCCTAGACTAGGCCGCAGCTACCTCGGAGGGTGCTGGCCCCTGAAAGGGAGATTGACGCCGGAGTCGTTCGGAGACATGTCGGTACTGCTACTTTCGGATGAGGGGTATAGTGGAGTGATGTTGATGGTTGAGTTTGGTTGAGATGTACAGATGGAGTCTGTAAAGTTTCCATTTGCAGGAGCCTTTAGTAGAGAGCTAGATTTGCCGAACTGGGGATCGATCTATTTGTGACGTGCATGCGATGGGAAATGGACGCTGCATCTGTCAGTCTTGGGCTTATTCGCCACCACATTGGATGAATTGGAAAATAGGTACCGCAGGGTCCTACAGCCGTGGTACAAAGCATCTACCCATACCTTCCATACATATGCCTCAGAAAGGCGTGTGAAGCGGGGTCAGCGAGCTCAGGTGGAGCCATCTTCCACGGGCAACAATTCGGCTTACCCCACACTACCCCGCCATCGGCCATTCGCTTACCAGCAGCGAAAGGCCACGATATTAGTCTCAACGAGGGCCGTTCAGGTCAATTAGGGTATACATGATCTGATAGGGGGCTCATGAAGCCAGGTTATCTGGAAGCGGCCACTAATTACCCCAGAATTTGGTTTCCTCTTGGGTTATCGATAGTGAATGCAACGATTGGTAGAAATGGCTGTGATATGCTGTGTTGCAAAGGGTCTTTGCTCTGTGGTGTAAATCAGTATCCTTGTGCTCGTTCAAACGGTAGGTTCCAAAAAGCTTCACTTGCCGCGTGTCGATAAAATTAAAATCGTAGTAAATAATTGGACTAGGACCGTAAATGATGAATGATAGCATCCCAAACCATTAATCGTCTCCCATGGATAGTTTGTTAGGAACCCTTCCACAGCTCCATATCCTAGGCCTGAGTCGAGATCGCGAAGACCATGCAGAGGGGATATCATAATCGTAAATCGAGATAGACAGAAAGAAACCGAGTAGGTAGCTAGCCCTCCATAGAAAACACTGTAGACACGTAGGCAATGAAGAGTCCGTCTACTTCTTGCCACCGAGTTTGGAGATGAACTCCTTGCCCTTCTCAACTAATCCTTTGCCGGCAGCAGCGTCCTCAGTCCTCTGCTTGTGTTCCTGCGCGGCGCGCGCCTCCTCGGGGGTAGGCTTTGCAATGTTGGCGGCTCCGCCACGGCCGTAGTGGTGCGGACCTTCGGCCTCGCGATGAGGAGGCGCTTCAACGTCCTGGCTGGCGCGGGCGAGCTCCGGGTGGTTGGGGTCGTTGCGCGCCATGTTGCCGGAACCGCCTCGACCTGTGGTATAGTGGTCGGACTTCAAGGTCGGGGTAACGAGATCCGTAAGATCACTACCGGTAGAGGCATCCTTGCCAATGTTGCCTTTGAGTTGTTAGCAACGCATTTCTGGGGTTGGAAGCGAGGTGCTACAGGCAGTGATTGTCGTCCTCGTTTGAACGAAGCACAACAAGAGCGCTGCCTCTTTGTTTCGCTGGAGGTCGAATAGTCGAGAGTAGCGTTATACTCTAATGCCATCGCTGGTGTGTAGGACGGCGAAAAAGTATACTTACCAGCACCACCGCGGCCGTGGGAAGCAATTCGCTCGGGAGAAGTCATTGTGTGCTCGGGGTGTCCGAAGAGTGGGAGTTGAGAGGGTAGTAAACAGCCAGTCGCACAAGGTCAATAGGTTAAAGTAGAGCCAGTCACAAGGACTTCGATGACTTATATAGACCGCGAGAGGGATTTCCGAAGAACAGGCAGAAAAATTGATAAAGACACACCACGGATGACGCGACCTGAAGGAACAACAAGGCAGCTCTCACCCAGCCGCCCCGGTGTATATATACCCTTCTTGGCTCCCCGCCTGCAAACACGGCACCTGTCACTGACACAAACAGCGGTGCCACGGTCCAGGAAACCACTTTTCCTTGCGCTCCAGCGTGACCACCGCCGGCGGTCTGGGCAAGACGTGCCGACGGCCCTGGATTCTCTAGCTCGGGCACGATGGTGTGCTTGACGAAAGCTGTAGACGCGAAAATCCAGGCGGACTTATGCATCCTGGCGGGCTGCTTGCGGAATATCTATTAGCTAAGAGATCGTCTCGGGGCGGGGTCTAGGAATGCGGCGACGGCCTCGCGTGGTCAATGTGCGCTGTTTGTATGGACTACTCATCTGCGAGTGGTCCTGTGATTGTACGGCATCGCTGCGTGCGGGCTTGCAATGATTCGACTCGCCATGACGAGCGAGCTGTAAAAGATGAGAAGAAGCTTGATCCGGGGCTACTGCGGATGTTGTCTTGACTTCAAAAAAGCAAAGCCAAACGTAAGCGAATCACGTCGTGCCAAGACGGCCTGTGTAGTGCAGGCACACGGCGATCATAGTGGGGCATGGAGTGATTGTTGTTGTGCTTCAATAATCTTCATTCATCCACCCATATCTCATCCCTCCGATGATCCATCGCGAACATTCTATCTAATTGTACAAATGACAGACTCTTGTGGTACAAACCCAAGAGGAAACCCAAGCGCGTCCCAAGACCTGAAACCTGGGACACGCCGGCCGGAACTACCGTGGCCAGAGGTTGCAAAACCCACACAAAAACTCTAAGGAGGTTGCCCATGTCTAGTTAACTCCGTCCATGCAATGTAGACCCATAGCCATAACCCAGAAACCCGATATATTACACCGTCCACACCCCCCGCGAGCGAGAAACGAGATTGCATCCGAAAACCCAAACACCATACTCTGCGGAACGCTCTAAAAGGATCATGTAGATCGTGGAAAACTGATGGGGATTGCGCGAAAAGTAGTCGAAACCGATGCGCTGATCAAACCGAATGTCGAAGCCGAAGAGATAGTTCGTAGGGAGGCGGATTGCGAAAGCCCGACTCCCTCGACCGAGTACCGTACCGTCCGAAGTTGTAACGACTGGAGGGAAAGATCGGTCCCACCCATAGGAAGTTGCAGATGGGTGTTATGCATATCTTCGCATGTTAGCCATGGTCGGTATTGGAATCATCTGGACCAACATACTGAAAGGCTGGAGTATCTCTGTTAGCCACCGTCTCGGGGCTGGTTCTCGTCGGTGGACCTGGCCATCATGCTTGATGATCGAAGTCGGCTGCTTGGGTTGGGTGCACCGCCGTCGCGCGGTTGAGGATCGGCGAAGGCGAGGTTGAAGGTTGACACGAGAAGTCTCATTGCGGATGTGTGGTGGTTGGTGTTTAATAGGGGAGGTGATATGTGTCTCGGCAGTGTAGTGTGGCTGAAGGCTGTTGTGCTGGTGTATGGTGTAGGCGGACTCGAGGTTGCTTTTGTATATGCATGGCCATACGGCAGGAAAGGGTGGTATAAGTACCACGTCCTGAGGCCGCCACTATCGAGAAAGCCTCATGGCATGGCATTTCAGCTTAGTTCAGGTACGGTGAATAATTGCCTGAAAGGAGGCTATGACACAGAACTGTAAAGACTGAGTCCTCGGTCGTGGTGAACGTACACCTCGAAAGGCAATGAGAGGGCTGCGCCACTCCCAATGAGGCGGACGATCATTGGATTAGACACTGCGAGCAAGGCGACGAAGTAGGCGGCAGGCCGTTTAGCGTAAGTTGAGAGGCTCCAGTGCAAGAGGACCCGGGATGGAGCAGTGGTGACTCCTTTCGTTTACCGCGTTGAGCGGCCTTGTAGAAAGCCCACAGGTCACTTGGTGGGTCAAAGCCACGCACTACCGGTCGGAAACACGAGCGAGGCTAGAATTGAGGCACCATGGAGGCAGAAACGCACTGTGGTGGCCTGGGACTGGGTGAACTCAAGTTCGGTGCCTAACAAGCGGGAGACGGGATATCATGTGTGCGGCTGTGCTGTGGCTTGTCTGCTGGGTGGGCGAACAGCAAGGCATATTCTCAGGCCATTGCGAAGTGTCGGAGTGGACCGAGGAACCGTATGTCTGGACGATAAGAAGAGGTCCTTCAGACTCATTTCGAATCTGCTGGACCATCTCGTTGCTGTAGACCACGTCCTGACCGGAAGAAGCACAGCCCACACAATGACTCCCCGAGGTCTACGCCATGCTCGCCGCGCGCAGGTGAGTCTGCATCCATGGAGCCCGTATCTCGTGCAACTGTCTTGGGCCCTTTCTTTCCCCGTGCTACTCGCCCATGGGCAGACGGGCAGATTATCGAGCCGGTGCTGGCATGAAGCGACTGAAGTTGTCTTGTGGAGTGGCCTGCTGCGCCTCGGCTCTCGTATCGATGGTGCTGTTCCCGAAGCGGCTAGTGAGCATCTACGTTCCGAACGCGGAACGCGAAAGCCGAGCAGGCGAAGAATGGTCGTGACACGCATGGCGTGTTCGTGATCGAAAACAGTGTTGGAGAACGTCGTGTAGATAGAAGAATGCCGAAATCCGAGACAAAACGTATAACGCACCAAAGTCAAGGAGGGAGTTGCGATGTTGGGTGGGAAGGTCTAGGTCTGTCTCTACAACTCGCGTTTCTATAGTAAAGTTAGAAAGGAACATACAAAAGAGTTGTCGCGCAAGAAACTTACAAAATAGATCTCGCGGTTGAGTCGGTTCTGGGCCCTCGTCTGGCGGAGGTTGGGTGGGTCGCTTGTTGACTGCGAATTCCGACATGCTGGAAACGATGTGCAGGTTCAGATTGGTGGGCTGCAACAGATCGGATTGTTTAATATCGAAGGATGTGAGACTGTGTTTGACTTGAACGAATTTGAATTTCAACTTCAGGAACGTGTAAATGTAGACCCTTTGAAGATGGGAACACACTCAGACACGCAGCAATGGTCATGTATTTGTATTTAGATCTAAGGAGGCTCTTCTGAGCTTTGAGCAGATACACCACCGCAAGGTCCTCCGGGGCAACGCGAAGACAAAAGGGCAAAGGGCAGATACGTGGCCGGACGTATCTCCAAGCTCTAAGACCAGTGATGCTATCCTAACATAAGGACGGTGACTCAAATGGGATGGCAAGACAGACCCAGATTTCACACACTCACGTCCAATCATACCCACTCAGGACTCCGCTTCATTCTCGGCGTCTCAAGCAGACACCTAGGTGGGCGGGCATCTGTGCTGACTCCTGATCCAAGCCGGGACTTCGTGGTGGAGGACTGAAGCCGAAAAGAGGAAAAGCATTCTCCGCTTCATTATCTGATAGGTCGCCCCGCTTCACGGCTTTGGACGGCATTCTCTGACGCTGCCGCGATCCCAAGCATCAACCATTTGGAAGATTTCTAGACGCCTTACACATGCTTCGTCGTTGTGCAGACGCGGCGCCTGGCCCTAAGAGCTGTCGATCAGCCCTGCTGATTTCGGGAGCAGCCCAAGTAAGATGTGCGTCCAGCCAAACGGGTAGCTCCCTCCTCAAATGCAGGAACAGACGTCTTCTAATTCGGACAGCTGTCGACCCACTCACTGTGGGCTGTCGACCAGCGTGCGCTGTTTTAACCCCTTTATGGTCAACAACAACTGGCAAACACGGAGGACTTTGAGACAAGAGGGACTTCTGTCGGCCACGGTGGCGTCCCCTGCTGCGCCCCAGTGCCCTTCATGATCTCGTCCTATCCTAATACCGTAACGACACAAGAGGACCTGTGCAGACATTATCAGAAAGCCCCGTGACAGCCCAGCACTGCCCAAGGCAGACGATCGTCATTGCGCTATATTCCTTTTTCTAGAAGGCGCTGTGAGGCTTCAGAGGTCCTTCATTCTTAAGGCCAGTAGGTGCCGGATTCCCATGGGCGAGGTGAGGGGCTGCGCATCGTGATAGCTGCGCAGGGCGGGAGGGCGTGAGAGGCAAAGTTGAGGCATTTTCGAGAGTGTTTGCCTGCTGATTGCGAACAGGACTCCGACTTGCACGACGCCGTGAACCGCCAGACCCGGACGCGTAGCTTAGGCAGAGGCAATGATTCTACACCACCAAGAAGGCGCGACAGGGCGCGCCCACCACAGAGACAGAGGTCAAGTCGAGACAGTAATCTCGCGTTCACACACACGGGCTAGTCAAGCAGTGCCTGAGCTCGGGCGTGCATCCATGGCATCCAGCTCCAAGCTGCTGCCCACCGCCGCCGGATTGAGAAGTCGGCTCCAAATCAACGCACGTTGGTTTAAGGTTCCGGTCTGAAAGCAGGTCCGACGCAAAGGATGCTGAAGCTCGCGTTTAACAGCTGTCAGGTGCCGCCCGCATGCAAGTGCGAGGCGATGATCCACCGTTTGCCGCAGAGGCGCATCAATGCTCACCACGCCCCATAAGCCTTCTACACCATACAAATCTCGTATTCAGGAAGTAAATTGGACATTCAGTGTTCCGTGTAACGTTGTGCGTCGCCGGAGCGCCGAATACTGCGTGCACTGTGTAGTGTATCTAGACACCTAGATGTCCAGTGCACCAATCTGTCGCAAGCGCCATACCTTATTCGGATCCGCGATCGCCCATGCCCCCAGAGAGATGAAATGCGGGGAAGTTTAAGGTCGTCTTCCCATCCGCTGCGAGACGAACCGATTAACAGCGGGATTGGGTGGTACAGTACGTTTCACATATAGAACATAGCACAGTTGCTGTCCACCATCTACGCATAACGCGACGTGCCGTACAATGGCGTTGCTGAATCGCCCAATTTAGAGTAGAGCCGAGCGTCCACCAATAGTGACCATTCGGACGATTCGATAGGGTGATCGAGCTCGGCCTGGAAGCTCCTATTTGACCCCCTCCAACCTGAAGCTTGCCCGTTCCTGTCCACGGCGCGACCTCCTCGGCGGTCGTTAATAAACTCTGTCGCCCTCGCGGGCGTGTTGCGATCTCACATCCTCTCCAGCTCGTAGCATACTCCACCATAGTATAGTTGTATATATTTGCTTCTTTACAATGCGATTCTCTGCCGTCGCCATCTTCGCTACACTGAGCTCACTGGCTGCAGCACAGAGTCTCTTGGGAAACTTCCCGCAATGTGCTGTGAGTACCACACAAGTTGCAGTCTCTAAGGCCGCTTGCTAACGAAGCTTTAGCAAGACTGCTTCGGCTCCAATTACGGGAGCTGTCAGCCAGTTGATTTCAAGTGCATTTGCGGGAACACTACGCTCATCACCGGGCTGTCCTGTTGCGTCTATCAAACATGCAACGCCGAAGAGCAGGATAGTCAGTTCAATTGTCGCCAATGCACTGTCCAATCCGACTGACGAGACCGCTCCAGCCATCATCAAAACCGCACAGGGCCTGTGCAAAGCGAACGATGTTGACCTGCCCACTTCCGCATCGTGCGCATCGACCGCCTCGTCCACTGCTTCAAGCGCATCAAGCGCATCAAGCGCATCAAGCTCTTCGAACTCTTCGTCCGGCTCGGTCGCGTCAGTAACGCCAACTCCAACATCTAGTGGAAGCGCGGCTGGACAAACAACGGTCAGCTCAGGCGCAGCCGTGCCGATTGCGACGGCCGGGTTGAAGGCTGGTGCTGGACTGGGTATGGCGATGGGTGTCGCTGGCTTCCTTGTTGCATTGTAGAGCGCTGGTGTGAGTTGGCGTCGGTACAAACGGCGTGTGCGCAGTCGTAATAAGAGTTTGAGAAGGGAAAGCAGACTCTCCGCGTGTTGGCTTAACTACTCTTATATATGCCTGTTTATGATGAAGAGCCCGTCTCTGGAGTGAATCATGGCCGAGACTGAGGTCCGCTGAGCGAATGAAGCGGCGGCGAGACATGTTGGCTCTCCTTGGTTTGAACTTCAAAAAGAAAATATTCTGTTCACTGCCAGCTACTCCACAGAAGAAGCTAGAAGCATTCGTGGTGCGTAGAAGTCTGATGGCAGGATCGCGTTGCCCGCCTGGAGCCCCAGCTGCTCGCCTCGCGCCAACCGTCATCCCGCCTCCACCCACCGAGCAAGCTCCCAAGCGCCCGCACCACAAACCACCCCCCTAGCCGCTCTCTCCACCATGGAATTTGAGGTCTACTACTCGGGTTAACTGTACACCTTCTTACACGACCAGCGCCCCGGCATGTCGACGAAATCGAACTTCAAGCGGGCGCCGCCCCAAGCGCCGCAGCAGAATGTGATCGCATCGCTGCGGCGTACGCAGCTGCTTGCGGACTCGAAAGCCATCCTGCCAGCAGGTAACCGGCAATATAGGCTCTACGAATACAAGCAATGCTTACTTCTGCAGAACTCATAAACACAATCCTCGATTACCTGCCTGTGCCCGACATGTTTAGATTCGCTCGAGCCTCGAAACGGATGCAGGAGATGGTGTACGATGACACGCGGTGGATACAAAGACTGAAGAGCATGGGCTGTTGGAACGAAGCCGAGGCACGCCAGAGGTTTGACGAGGCCATGCGGAGGAGAGCAGAGGCACAGCGGGCAGAAGAAGCGCGGAGAACAGGCGTAGCGATAAATGGTACTACAAATGGCATACACGCGGAGAACCAGCGGAAGGTCAGCACTACCCTTTTCGATGCCGAGGAAGCAGAAGAAATGCAACGGAAATCTGTGGATACGACCGCGAGATCAAGATCGACCACGTTGGACAAGGGTTTCGACGACATGACATTGTCTCCCGTCAGGACAGCAGCGCCAGTACGAGCATATACCATGGTCCCGAATTTGGCTCTCAAGGCCCTCTCACGCGTTCAGTCGATAAGAGGCATGGCGCGGCAAGAGTACGGCAAGATCTACGGAGCATTAGCACCATATTACTTTGACCTGGCGAGGTCAACAAGCCATGCGGATCCAATACTCTTCCGGACATACCGCGACCCCGAACAGCAAGCCCAAATGTTGTCGCAGCTGAAAGTGTTTGCCCAGAGCGATTATGCCCAAGGCTGGAGTCATAGACTGCAGAAGTTGGATTCAATGATGGGCATCTTCGAGAACGCCGTCCTCCGGGAGTTCGAACAAGGCGCCGAAGCGAGAGACTTCGATGGGCGTATGAAGAGATACGCCTCAGTCTTGGTCACGCTGAACGGCGGTGCAGCGGGCATCGACTCCTTCATCCACAACCACCCCCTGATGCTGGAGAAGGAGAAACTCGGAAACCCGGCAGACTGTCTCCGGCACGCGGACACAGACCAACTCTCCCTGCAACCTTCACATGATTTCTTTAGAGGTCTTGCAATCGCCTTGAACGAGGAGGCTGCCGTAATAGACCGCGTCTTTCCACCAACCGTCGACATACTCCTGCCTTTCCTCGAGCGCGTTGCTGAGGATGTCATTTCTGAATACATTACTTCCTTGTTTGATGAAGCTCATAACTTGAGTATCGAGGTGTATTTGAAAGCTGTCGCAGGGGTGTTTGGGCAAGCCTTACAACTTGGCATCTCTCTTCGAGCTACGAAGGGATCCAAGCCAGACTTTAGCGACGAGGCGATGCGGATCATATCGCACTGTTTTGAGCAACACATTGACCTGTATCTGCAGGAAGAGTTTGATTTCTTCAAACGGAAATCAGCTGCTGAGGTGGAGGCTTGGGAGAAGCGGCTAGCAGAGGAGGACCAGAGCACCGAGACATTTTTCATGTCAAACATTAGTCGGCAAGCTGCAAAACGCGACTTTTTGACGTCGTTCAAGAAGGTGGTCATGGCACCTGTGAATGTTTTGCCAACATTTGGAGGGTCTAGCTCCACCAAACCCACAACAAGCGATTCGGCCATGAATGGTAGCACCCTAGAGGCGATAACACGGACCGGTACACCTGTTCCTGAGCGCTCAACGTCTCCGCGCCCAGAAGCCCCCACTACCGAGCTCGCTGCGAAAGCGGCGATAATGAACTCCCGCCTCGAAGGCATCCGGACACTGTTCAGCATAGAGGTGGCGCTGAACCTCACCCACACAGCCAAAGCAGGCTTGGAGCGGGCTGCGCAATTTGTCAGACTAGGTGGGCAGTCCGGCGAGGAGGCCAAAGAGCAATGTGAACAGATCTTCATAAGCCTTCTCCAGATTCTGGGAGGGCGTCACATCAAGCCCGGCTTCGATAAGGCTGTCAACCATCTATCTGAGTATAGGCCGAGGGAAGTTGCCGATCATAGTAAAGAGGGCGTTGCACCACTCGTGGCATTTCTTGAGCTTGTCAATGTCGGCGACCTGATCCAACAGATGGTGGAAGTTTTCTACTTCCAGGAGCTAGTGACGCCGAAACTCACCGACCAGGACGACTTTTTGAGTCCTGGCCACAAGGAGAAGAAGCGGTTCGAGCAGATGCTGGACGAGCGCGTCGCTGCAGGGCTGAACAAGGGCATCGACGTTCTCATGGACGAAGTGGAATATTTGTGCGGTACGACGCAGCTACCGACCGATTACAATCCCCCTGTAGGACTCAATGGCCAGGCTCAGGTCTTCGACATCGGGCCCAGCCATACGGCCAAGAAGATTGTTGACATGGTGTCGTCGCACACCAGCATGCTGGTCGGTAGCACGGACAAAACGGTGCTGGACGTCTTCAACCAAGAAGTCGGGTTGCGCCTGTTCACCGCACTGTGCAAGCACCTCAAGCGGCAAAGAATCAGCGTGGACGGCGCAATCAAGCTCATCAGGTAAGACGGAACAAGCTTCAGCGCATAAGTCCTTGTACTAACGCTAGCCAGCGACATGAATGCTTATAATGCCTACATTGTCACACTCAAGAACAAATCGCTGACGCAATATTTTGCTGCGCTGAGGGAGTTGTCGCAGATCTACCTGATCGATCCGAACCATGCAAAAGAGATCGCTACGATCATCGCTGACTCAGATCGATACCACGGGATCTTCAGAGCGGAGGAAGTGTACGAGTTTGCCGAGCGCAGGGCTGACTGGTACCACATCAAGAGCGCGGTGGAAAAGCAGATGTATGGAGTCGGGTGCGCAGTCATGTGATTGCGTTCTCCCGGCACAAACAATTCAGCATTAATATCCTCTGCAACGACTCTACGTGATCTACCTCGTATCGTGGTGTTGGCTTTTCGGTGGCTGGGAGTGCGGTAAGACCAGGACGGCATCTGGACTGCGCTCGGGCCAACCAATCGGCGTCTACTGCATGACCTCTTGACCTTCACTTTGTCGTTCACCACCGCTCATAATTCGTAATCCCCAGAGCTCGTTCACATGCAGTTTTCGGCCGCTGTAATCGGCTGTGTCTAACCTCCAACACTACCCGCCCCGTAAACACCTAGCATTTGCTCGTAGCATTAGGTACCGGACCCCCACTACAAGCCACTACCGTTTTAAGACCATCTGATCGCCCGTTGCCGACGACCTCTGACACTGTCTTTCCTACCCTGCCACCACAGCGCGGTGAGACATTCTCTCACCCTCTCAAAACCTCGTGTTGGGCCATCTGGTTCCCGTTGGCGGCGCAAAGACACCTCCGCAAGCTCCAGCGGCTAGTCCACGCCGCGCTTGCTCTTAGGCTTTCGACGCGTCGCCAACCTTCATCTTGCCGGTGACTCCAGCTTACACTGCAGCTGAAGGCTCGCGGTAGTTGCAATTCCATCTTCTGCACAGCTTGTACGCTTCCCGCGGCGAGCTCAAGCTCCACCATCCGCCATGGCCGGTAAGTTCAACGACCTGTCCGAAACCGTCCCCATGCGCTATTCTGACTTCCCATAGATACGCAGCTCCCGCCGCAAGTCAAGATGGAGTATATCTCTATCATCGACAACATCCTCGCGACGAGCGACCTGAACACCATCTCCGCCAAGCGCATACGGAAAGGTCTACAGGAACAGCTCGGTCAGGACATCTCTCAACACAAGGTACACAGATTGTGCAGGGCACTACATAGCTAGCGCTCACAAAGAACCATAGCAAGCAGTGACCGACCTCATCATGCAACGCTTCGATCGCTTCAACGCCATGCAAAACGGCGGCCCAGAAGAGCCCGTTCCCTCCGTCGAAGCGCCCACCACCAACGGCACAAGCACGCACAGTGCCGATGGCCACTCGAACAAGCGATCGCCGGAAGATGACTCCGCGCTCTCGGAACTGGAAGATTCGCCGCCGAAGAAGAAGGTGAAGAAGGTGAAGAAGGAGCGCAGCGCAGAGGATGACGACGCGGCTCTGGCGGCGAGGTTGCAGGCCGAGGAGAATATGCGGTCTCGAGCGAGGTCTACAAGGGGCGGGAATACAAAGAAGAAGGCGCCGCTTCCTAAGAAGAGGAAGGAGAAAAAGAAGAGCTCGAACCGGGTCAAGGATGAGGATGATAGTGACATCGCATCTGGAAGCGGCGGCGAGAAGAAGTCACCCAGCCGGAAAGGAGGATTTCACGTATGTCGGAAGCTCCTCATCGCATGGGTGTGTACTAACTAGCATTGCAGAAGCCGATGGCGCTTTCGCCAGCCCTTTCGGAGCTTCTGGGCGAGACTCAGGTGAGTCTTCCCCACCAAAATCTATTCTTGCATCAATGCTGACCCCTCTCTAGCTCTCGCGACCCCAGACCGTCAAGAAGATCTGGGAATACGTGAAAGAGCGCGACCTCCAAGACCCGGCAGACAAGCGCCAGATCCGCTGCGATGATGCCATGCGCGCCGTCTTCAAGCAAGACCGCGTCCACATGTTCACCATGAACAAGATCCTCAACCAGAACCTTTACGCAGTGGAAGAGGTGGTCGAGTAGGGCTACAGCCACACTTGCTACAGCCGACAAGCACGCTCGCATGAATGCCGAACGTAGCTAAAGGCAACACATACCACCATCCATATCTATCCGATACCACCCTTCATCTACGGCTCTCATACCTGGACAGCGTACGGCAGTTTTCTGTCTAAATGATTTGCATTTCTCTCTTTCTTCTAGCATGGCGATGGGCGGCGTTTTCATTGGGCGCCCTGCATACTTTTCCTTTTCCTCCCATCACGGTCTTGGCAAAAGCCTCTCATCGGAATGCGTTCATGCTTGTGTGCTTTGCTTTTGTTTATTGCGTAATCGTGGTGGAAGTCGCTTACGGGACGCTAAAACGAAGGGAGAAGGGTTTGGGTGGAAGTGCTTATGAGATTGGGATTGGGTGGATCGCGTGCAGTTGAGAGATGGGGGGCCATGCGTTTGAGTCAACGAATTGATTGAGAGCTAGATACTAGTTCTATAGGGGCGGGCGCGACGCCATATCGGCGCGTACATAGTAAGCGAATGAATTGATAATCTCAAGACATGAGATGGTCCTCTTTGATAGTTTGATGCGAGGATTGTGTTCAAGTGAGCAGTCAGGGTTGGCCTGGACAACCAATCTTGCAAGACTTGCGCCATATCGAATGTGCTACCAAATATACGTACCGTGAAATGTAGCACATCCGAAGTCGGACACGAGAGATGTTGTTCCGAGGTTTAAGAAATCTCTTCCAGGCATTGGCCAGACAGCGTATGAGAAGACACCGTTGCTCCACAGTATGCATTGGGTACAGAGACCGACCAAGTTGCGGAACCAGACCACGTAAAATACTAGGACGGAATTCCGGCAATACTCATGTACGTACTACTCACCGAAGCAAGCACCAAGGTACACGCGTACATCCCCGCTCCCTATATGCACATCAAGCCTGCCTCTTGCGCTGCTCTTCCCTTTTGTACGCCTCCTCAAGTCGCTCGAGCTCATCCAGCCGATCCAGGATCTCTTCCTGATCCTGTTCTATGCCCATAATCTTCCTGTCATCTTCGGCCATTGCTAGTCGACCCTTTTTCATATCCCGTTCGAAGAGTTGTTCGATGAAGTCGTCAAAACCAGGATCTACCATTTCGCGCGAAGGAGCGAATTTTTCAGGTACCGAAGACTATTCGAGCTTGACCTTTAGGATCCCGCTGAAGGCCTCGATCGCCGACTCGACGTACCTAGAGGAATGTGGAGTCAGTGAAGCTCATGCAAGGGGGTTCCCATCCGTTCTCAAGGGCGAGGCGCATAGTGGAATTACGTACCCTTTGGCGTAGGTCTCAACGTCCTTGTCTGAAAGGATGGCTCTTAAGGCTTGGCCCGTTGAGCGCTCTCGGACTTCCTTTCGTAAACGACTCATCCCAGTCTTTTTCATTCGGTCGATGTCCTTTTCAGCCACGGTCCTGACGATGTTGTAACAATCTCGAGCCTTCTCTAAGAGTCGGTCGACGTTCGCTTTAGAGATCACCAAATAGAGCTTATGCGACTTGTCGCGAGCAATACCTCGTAGAGTTGGTATGAAACGCGCGACGAGGACTAGGATCTCGAGCAAGCCATACGAGTGCATAAGATCGTGTTCCGAACAGAGGCGTCTGCTGACTGGTTCTTCGCTGTGTGCGTCGTCGATGAAAAATCGGTACGTCTCGTAGCAGTCTTCCAGTTGGAAATTAAGCTTAATGAAAGCGGATGCTATGGAAACCGGATTTTCTGAAAACCGCGGCTGCAAATCGTATACTTCTGCAGCGATAGTTGCCAGAAATTCGAATAACTTTTCGTACCTTTGTTCAGTGCGGGATTGGCACTGTCTTCTTCTGCCCTCCGGAGTGCGACCTGTACCATCTTGATCACTCATTTCTTGGATGAGTAAATTATCCATTGTTTTCCGGAAAGCGAAGGGCACAGGTTCCTTGAAGATGAGTCTGGAGATGAGGTCATGGTGACTACGGTAATTCGCTACCCACAACGCCGTTACTGGTGGGTGCTCGATGAAAATCCTCTGGCTATTCTGTTTCTCGACGAAATCGAAGTTGGGAAGTGCAGAGAAGTCATAGTTGGCCGACATGTCAACATAATCTAGACTGAATTAGTGGAAAGCTCCCAGAACAAGACTCGGGAAGAGACGCTCGTGCGGGAGCACTCTGACGAACCTCTCATGTCCGGATCAAGCCCCCGATCGGGGTTTTCACCTTTGAGACGAGCAATTCGGCGACGTTCAATCATGCAAGCATGCTTCGTCAAACTTGATCTTTCTTGGCGCTTTAAATCCAGCAAGTCGAAGGCCGTGTCATAGCTGAAGTCTTGCAGATCCCTGTAAAGGAAGTCTCCCAGCTGGCCTTCCATCTTATCGATAGTGCCAATAACCTTTGCGAGCTCCTCATCGGCAGAAAACCCCCTGGGCCCCTTAACATCAAAAGGGTGGGCCTGCGAGATGCGCGAGAGCAGCACCCAGGAGGTGGTGTCGTTTAACATCTCTTTGACCTTAGCGTAGCCGTAATGCTCGAAGGCGATGGTTCCCAACCCCAGATTTAGATGCACCCGAGTTGATAAAAGAGCTAGTTGTCGGGCATTCCTGAAGGTTTCGTCGCTGAGAAGATGCCGCAGCAGCATTGCCGCCTGTAATTGAGGAGGCGTCGAAAAGGGCTTTTCCATGTTCAATAGATGCAGCCGAAGGAGACTCATCACGGCTACAATTGCAATGTCGCAAGCGACTTCATCCTGCACTTGTGTGGCGATATGATAGAGTTTTAGCGAAGCCGTTGCATGCGCTTCGATCAACTCAACCTCCGGATTTTCAGGGATGGAGACGAACATGAGATACTCGAATTGTAAGACACTGGCTTCGGCGAGCAACCATTCTCTTGTGGATATCTATCAAAAACGTGAGCAAGGGTAGCAAGCGTGCTGCCTGGTCACACACCTCAGAAGGCATGTCTGGAATCCTCGCTCTAGCATTTGCACTGATAAAGCTGTGGAATTCTTTCATATGCTCTGTCGACATCAGAGCCACCACTCGGCGCAGGTCGAAGAAACACGTGCGTCTGCTAAAGTTGTCGAGCCAAAACGTTTTGGCAAGAGGTAAAGAAGACTGTCCAGCGTAGACTGACAGGGTAAGGCGCGTGAGTTGTATCGCTCGAGTTTGTATGCCAGTATTGAGAGTCTTCTTTTGAAATGACTCGTATATTGCCGCGTATCGTCTCATGACCCTAGAGACTTTCAATATGACGTTATTAGTATCAAAGTACAACGCTAACACTTACTCATGCTGTGGGTACACGAGAGGCATAGCCTCTAACAAAGTGCTCCATATCGACCAGGCGGTGGAGCATACGTGCGCTATATTTCCGTCGGGCTCCAACTCTTTTTGGACGATTTGGACACACATGCCTGCTGCCGTTGCCCAGTTTCCAGCTCCGTGAGCAACTTTAACTAAGCTGATCAGTATATCCATACGGTGATCATCGAAGAGCTTTTTCAAGACCGGTGGAGGTTTGCTCCAGGCGTCGAAAAGCTCATCTATGCGGTTCTGGCGTGAGTAGATGAATGTCATGAACCGTAAATCCCTCATGTCGGATACCCGTACTGCCTGGTCCTGATGCTGTTAGCTCGATCCGAAACCAGGAAATGAACGCCATACCGGAAGCCGAGGAGAGCCCTCAAACGCATCTTTCATCTTCTGATGAGCTACACCGAGCTGGATCTTGTAACTCATGTCTGGGATCGCACCCGCCCCGCCGATTTTGATCTTGTGCTCTGCAGCCAACTGATTGGCAAGAATAAAGGAATAATATGCGGTCTTTTTCGACGCAGGGCTTTCCTTGTTGGCCTGAACAATCGCCTGTGGACTATAAGCAACGTGATAGGCCGCCGAAGAGGGCAGAGAAACGAACAAATCGAACATCTTCCCAACAGTCCTGTCGCATTGCGGCAACAAAGAGTTCAGACCATAGCTCTAGCCTTGCAGTCCGGTTTGAAAGCATCTTTGCTGCATTCTGCCATATCTTGAGACCCAACTCGCCTACGGTGCCCAAGTAAAGTGAGGTCTTGAAATCGTGTCGACGTGTTGCTTCGAGGAGGAGTTTATATGAGTAAGAAAGTAAGGAAAGGTCTGTGATTGGTGGTTGGCGTGTGGCAAAGGGCGTCAGTATGTTCAGAATGTCTTGAGTGTTGCCGTCTTGCGAAAGCAGAATGGACGCTTTCCAAGCCTACCCTAGATTAACGATCAAACCGCAAGATGTGTGCAACGTGCTTACCAGGACATATGGATCGCCGGGTCTTTTTTTGAGGTGTTTTCCTATCGTATCGAGTGCATATTTCGGCTTTGGGTAGTCGCGCTGAGCTTTGCAGAGTTTGTCCCAGTTGTACGCCATTATCCTCCACGCCGGCCCTTAATTTTACTTGCAAAGAGTGCTAAAATCTGCAGTGGCGAAAGAATAATGAAGGTTGTGTAAGTTCAACGGTGTATCGACGGCAGGAGGTTGTGTAGTGGGTGGTGTTGAGGCGAAGGCGGGCGGCCGGGTGAGGGAAGTTCGTAGCGAACCCAGCTGCGCTTTCCCTCATTTTGTCTGGCATGGTAGACACCTGCACCAGCAGCAACGAACGAGGCAATACGCTTTCGGAATGTGACAAGGTGGATTCAATGCGAAAACAAATCTCTAAAAGCAGCCCCATGAGCAGGCTTCGGCATCAATCTATGATACACTTTTTACACACTGTCATGGAAGACTTTTTCTTCAGTATTCGTACAATTACAAGGTTCCGCCGCAAATCGCTATAGAGTTGTACATGGCTAACGTACACATATCATACGCGCAAATGCTTACTCCTCGCTCGGCAGCGGCGGGAACAGCGCACCCTCATACTTCGTACCGAGATCAATCATAGGAACTCCGTAATCCAAGTCGCTGCCCGGCTTGCAATACTCAAAGGTACGACGTGACACATCTACACCAAGCTGATCGAGCAGCATCTGTGCCTTGTTGGGCATGTACGGCTGGAGGAGAATGCCAGTCATGCGAAGGGCTTCCGAAGCCAGATAAATGGTCTTGTCTACTTCTTCGCCAGGCTCGCCAGGGCCGAAGGAAAGAATCTTGTCCCAGGGAGACGACAATTGCACGAATTGATTTGACTATCGGTTGTCAGTGGCCAGCGACGCAAGCTCAATATTGACAGCATTCTCACCCTTCGGACAAAGTCAGTGATATGGTGTAGAGCCTTTCTCGCGTCGAAAGCGTCCAGCGACTCGGCAACCAGTGTAGGCATCGTGAGCAGGGTGTTGTGGTAGAAGCGCGAGCCTGAACCGTCACCCCAATCCTCTACTTTCCACGGCCCAATGCGCTCGACTGCTCCGCGAATGCTCCATTTCTTGCCGCGCGTAACGCGGGACGCTAGGTTTCCTAAAGATGCATTGAGGAACTTATCGTATAAGGCGATAATTCGGATATTGTCATAGTTGGCGTCGTCTCTGATCCCGCCATCGTGCGCCAAGTAGCATCGCATGACATCTGGGCCAAATCGCTCAAGCGCGAGGAAAGGATCGACGACTCTACCGGTCGACTTTGACATCTTGGAGCCACCAAGTGTCCAATGTGCGTGAGTAAGAATCTTCCGAGGAAGGGGGAGGCCGAGCGCCATAAGGAAGGCCGGCCAGTAGATACAATGAAAACGAATGATGTCCTTTCCGATGACATGGCAGTCTGCCGGCCACCCGCCTGCTTGTTCACGACCCGGTGCCCAGGGGTACCCCGCTTTCGTGGTGTAATTCATGAGGGCGTCTAGCCATACGTAGATGGTTTGTGTATCATCCTCCGGGACTCGGATGCCCCATGTCAATCGCTCAGTCGGACGCGAGATGGACAGATCTTCCAGGCCGCCTTCAACCGCTTGTACGACATCTTTCATGCGAGATGCCGGCAGTATCCACTCCGGCTGATATTTGTAGAACTCTAGCAAGCGGTCGCGGAAGGCGGAGAGGCGGAAGTGGTAATTCGTCTCGGACGACCATTCCACTTCACTTCCGGTCTCGATCGAAGTCTGGCGACGGTAAGCTTCGTCGGAGCCATCATTGCGCCTTCAAACGTACCATTATTTTCCGTCCGGTGGGTGGATCCAGATAAGGCCGGACTGCGGACTGAGGGTAAAATGCCTCATCCGTAACAGAGTACCATCCCTCGTGTTTCTCTGTGTATATGTAGCCCTTCTCTTTCAGCAAGAACTGCCGACCATCAGCCTGTGCCTTAATACCACCGGTGTCTTGGCTCATACCCATGCATACTCCACAGCATCCTTATGTTCTCGGTCCGTTGTCCGTACGAAATGGTCGTTGGAGATGAGCGCCTTCTGTGCGAGCTCCTTGAAGATTGTGGCACCTTTATCGCAGAAGAGTTTCGGTTCGATGCCGGCTTTCGCGGAGGCGCGTTGCACTTTCAAGCCGTGTTCGTCGGTGCCTGTGCAGAGCAACGCCGTCTCCCCTTTCAACTGCCTCCATCGCTTGAGGATGTCTGTGAGGACCATTGTGTAGAGGTGGCCGACATGGGGGGCTTTGGGTTTGTAAGTAATTCTGAGTTCTGTGCGGGGTCATTTGAGACGTGCGTACCAGCATTGACGTAGAAAATAGGTGTCGTGATGTAGAATGGCTTCTGCTCGGGCGTGTGCGGCGTTGAGAACTGGCGATTGCGGGTGCTTCGCGCGTGACAGGCGTAGCAGATCCATGGTGACGTCCGGTAGGGGCTCAAGCGTAAGCTGCGGAAAGCTGGCGTTGCCGAACTCAAGACGCGTGCGCGCATCTTTCCGCGTTGCATGCATTGCAGTCAACAGCACCTGCAGCTTCAACTTTTAGAGGGTCCGTGCATTTTCGGCTTACTAAGTTATTCTCATCTGAACTTCAAGTCTTGGCGCATCACTACATCACTGGCACGCCGTTCCACCAGATAGACACTTGAGCATCCTCAGCCGGACTAACATAGGGAGAATTCTCTGGATCTCACGCTCTCTACCCACAACATTCCTTGAAGTCCCCGCCTTCGCCCACCACCACCACAACCACAACATCCTCACCACAAACCTATCCCGCAGTTCCGTCCTCGCCTTAGGTGTAGACGCGGCCGCCTTTTTCGATCTCTGGCTTCCCGACGCCTTCGATATTCTATGCAGTGTGCTTTCCTCGATTCAGTACATCGTCGTCTCTTCTTCCGAGTATCG
Organism: Lentithecium fluviatile CBS 122367; assembly: GCA_010405425.1. Classification (NCBI taxonomy): domain Eukaryota; kingdom Fungi; phylum Ascomycota; class Dothideomycetes; order Pleosporales; family Lentitheciaceae; genus Lentithecium; species Lentithecium fluviatile. Next base: position 399,420 of record MU005580.1, read on the forward strand.
CTACACCTCCCGAGTCGGCACTTGAAGATCACGGGCACAGGACTCTTGCCGATAAGAGAAAGAGATAGCGATGTCTTCCCGTGCTCTGTTGCAGCCAGCGAGACCTCGTGCGAATGCCCAATATGCGAGATGCCGTGTTGATGCGGGGGAGGTGCACCAACCGCTCACCGCGTGCCGCCCTCCTCGCCCTCCACACACACCAACCACTTAGAAAATTCTCAGACCATGTCTCCCTTTGTTCACACGGCAACATTGCTGCCGTTTGGTCAGGGCGCTGGCCTGCTATTAGTGCCCGGCGTGCGCTCACTGCCAAGTCTCCACCTCTCATTTGGGGGGAATCCTATTGAGACCCCAAAACGGCAATCCACCAAGCCTCGTTTCTATTCACACCCTTGTTCATGCAGACACCTGTACTTGATTCCTTCAAAGGACCCGAGCTCTCCTTTGTGTCTTCAGGCACCCGCCTGGTAACATACGTAGGAGGCGCGTGCTTCGAAAGTTCTCGACCTCCTGAAGGTCTGTTCCTGGCGCTCTTGCCCAACCTGTCTGCTCAATACACCCCGCTCACCTCTGAGTTTGTCGGCGTCTGTCGGGGTTTATTCAGGATCCTGTCGTGGACTCGAATTGGACCAGGCGGTGCCACTTCGCCTAGCCATCGTACTCGTCTCTCTGTTCAAGATATTCAGACGCCTTCCTCCTCTGGTTCTTTATTATTCGTTTTATTGGGCCTCTTTTGGGCCTGGCCTTCCCCTCTGGTCTTCTTTGTCTATATAAGTCGTCCAATCCAACATAAATATCCCCTCTTCTGCAGACATATCGAACCCGGCATCGACATCCTTCCCAGGCAATCCTTCAGCGCAAGTCGACAACTCCAGATCCCCAACTATACCATCCATTACATCTTACCTTCGAACCAATCAATATGAAGCTCACCACCGCCCTTGCCTTCGCTGTTCTCAGCGCTACCGCCTACTCCGCCGCCATCCCGGTGGCCAACTCCAACGCCGTTGCTGAGCCTTTCCGCACCAAGTCTCGCAACTGCCGCTTCGTTGGCCAGCCTTGCAAGCGCGAGGCCGAGCCCGAGCCCGAGCCAGAGGCTTTCAACACCAAATCTCGCAACTGCCGCTTCGTCGGCCAGCCCTGCAAGCGTGAGGCAGAGCCGGAGGCTGTCGCTGAGCCTGAGCCCGAAGCCAAACCCGAAGCCGAAGCTGAGGCTTTCCGCACCAAGTCCCGCAACTGCCATTTCGTCGGCCAGCCCTGCAATCGCGAGGCTGAGCCCGAGCCCGAGCCTGTCGCTGATGCCGAAGCTGAGGCCGAAGCTGAGGCCTTCAAGACCAAGTCCCGCAACTGCCGCTTCGTTGGCCAGCCATGCAAGCGTGAAGCCGAGCCCGCGCCCGCTCCCGAGCCCGTTGCGCTCCCAGAGCCCGAAGCTTTCAAGACAAAGTCCCGCAACTGCCGCTTCGTTGGGCAGCCTTGCTAGATTACTCGCCATGAGTATGTAGCTGTGGTGTAGGGTGAACGTGGACTCTTCTTCGATTCCATCTACTGTACTTATTTTGATTCTCGACTTTACTCTTTTATTTTGATACGGTCCGACATCTGAAATAAGTCCTCGTCCTCAAGACCAACACACTTTTCTGAACCTCTACTTGGCCCGGCTCGACACCTTGTACATTTTCCTCCTCCGATATATTGGATTTTGCGCTTCTGCAACACCTATTGGCTCGATTGTTCCTGCCAACTCGACGGGACACACAAAAATGCGAGCAGGCCTGTCTTCCGGCGCTTACAACACAAATTACCGTCTACCTCGGATCATATATGAATGTTGACCGCCGCTGGAGGGTTTACACTGGTCTTTTCGGATACTATACTTTTCACTGAATATAGCTGTTTCTCGGACGGCTTGTTTATTGGTGCGTTCGACTGGCGTTCGGTGTTGCTATTGCTTTGTGCTTTGAGTCTTTTGCATCTTCTAATGGGGACTTGTATCTTAGTGGTAGTTTGGCACACGAGTTGGTGCGCCATGATAGCCGTCCGGATCAATATATTTGGCCCTTGGAATGCTGTGCCCTTCGCTAATGCTGTGAAGTCGTTCATGTGCGTATGCGGTGATGCACTGCTGTCTACTTCCCCGTCATTCACCACTCTTCGTCCAACCAGGCCATTTCCTCAACGTCACGGGACGTGCGCACATGCCTTTCCTTCCAGTGCACGTGAAGTTGGTTCTATCCGTAATTCTAAAGTTGGTGATGCACTCATTCCGTGCGCTGTCCTCTCTTTCCTTGTCACCTTCCCAATAATACCATCCTGCCGTCCTCACGAGATCCGCGCACACACCTCTCCATTGATTGCAGGTATCCTCAAACTATCGAAAAATCTTACTCCATCACTCCCGTTCTATTTCTTGCAGAACATTTCAGTAATCCCCCTTTCCTCGTGCTATCAAACTTGCTCTCTCATCAGCCTATTATTGTTTGTACGACACAACCCCTGAGGTAAGCTCGGGGGCCGCGTCGCACCTCCAAACTTTTGAATTCCAAATCACCAACGCGATCGCTGACGAGAGAACCACAACTCTGACCAGCAGATAGCCGAGTCAGCTTAAGACGCACCCCCATGCGCAGAAACGGAGGCTCCATGTTCCCAAAACCGGCACGTTTGCAATTGGGGCCTCGCATGCACATGTCTAAAGAAAACAGCCTGCCGACGTCATGGGAATGCAAAAAAAAACCAAAAAAAACCACGCCCCATCCGCGCCAATCTCCCAGCGACGGAAAGAAGCAGCATAATACATGCAGGCACCCGCCGTCATTGTTTCAAACGTGCGGCGTTCCAAGGGCTCCAACACTCCGGGAGCCTCGTCGTGCCACACCAGCACAACAACATGAGCAACGACAGCAACCGGTCCTGTAAACACCCGGCGGCATTGTCATCGTTTCCCAACGACGTTTCGCATTGCCGTCGGAAAACTGTGCTAAGCCCCCAATGCTATTGTGTGATTAAGGTTTGGTTTGGTTTTATGGGGCTGGGCTGTGCTTGGGTTCTATTGATGTTGGGTTCATGGTATTTAGCGACCTTTTTTTGACAGGGTGCCGGCGGCGTGGTTGAAATGAGTTTCAGATGTGATGATTATGCGCATTGACAGTGGTGTGTGATGGGACACTTTGTTGGGATGGTATTTGGGGGTAAGTCTTATGTTTGTTGTGGACAGAACGGGCGACGCGTTCAAACACCTGTTCGATCGAAAGGGGGAATTACCGGACATTTGGACTTGATCATGGTGGCCTTTTTCATATTGTTTGATGTCATTTCGTTTATATCGTGGATACCTAATGTTTTGTCCCCCATGCCATCCCGTCCAATCAAGCCCACCTCTCCAGAACCGTCTGCAACAACAACTTCTCCAGCCAAGCTGCTGAGGTGTAAGTGTGTGAGGAATGAGTACCAATGCCAAGCGATCCCTTCAAACCATTATCACGTCAACGTGTGTGTATTCCTCCAATGCGCAACCTTGCGGTCCTCCCTCGAAAGTGTAGATATGGGTAGAAGGTATCGATGTAAATGAGTGAGAGAGCGGAGAATGCAGAACAGATAGAAGGACGACTCTTGAAGGGTATAATAGCGGTCATCAAGACTCTGCAGAAGGAGTCCGGGTATTGATAGTGAGAAGAAAGAACAAAAATGGAAACTGCCAAAGCACGAAAGTCAAAACGCATGCTCGCTAACAATAATCATCGGAAAAACAAAATAACAAAAGCACAAATAACAAAATAGCCGCCCAAGATCAATCTAGACCGTTAGTGTGTCTTGTTTTAAGTCCATTTTCGGCTTTTCTTCTTCACATGTCAGCGCCGTTGACGGTGACCTCATACCCATCATTCTTGGCTCTTAGAGCCTTCGCAAGCATGAGCTCGCGCATCCAGTCGATGCGGTCGTCGCGCGACTTGACCGCAAAGTGGTGTACCTTGCCGTTAGGTAGCACCTTCTTGAATTCGCCCTTGCCCGGCGCTGTAGGCACGAGCTGGAACTCAAAGGCGGCGGGGATACCGTGCTTGTCCTTTTGTCCGGACGTGAGCTTCAGCGCGCGAAGCTTAGCAGACAGCTTGTTCGACGCAAGTGACGAGCAGGCGACTGCATACTGGTCCACGTCGATGGTCTGCAGCGCTGACGAAGAAGGAAGTTCGTTGGGATGCATTGCCAGCGTTGTTCCCTGCAGCCTGAAATGGTGGTCCTGCCACTCATGGCGTAGAAGCTTCGTGCGACGCTTCTTCATCCAACCATGATGATTCACATTGTCGTACACAAACCCGCCCTTGAGCGGTGCGTCCCCGGGTCTTGCCGTTCTCATTGGATCCGACACCGGGCTGTTCTCTCCAGAGAACTGCGTCGAATGTAAGGTGTCGGAATCGTTGTCGGACGGGCCGGTAGGACTGAACACTTGGTCTTCATTTAGCGCTGGGAGAGGCAGCGACGGGCGGCGCCAGTCTCGTGTGGACCCGACTCGTTGTATCGGGTCCCTGTATTGCATGTTTGGGGGTACAGACTGGCTTGTGTCGCGTGAGATGGGTCCCACTGGAACCGCCGTAACGGGGGCATCCATTTCGGAGAAGGGCGTGCCGAATCGGTAGACGCCACCTGGGGACGCGGTGCGACAGGGCGAAAAAGCGGTGTCTGGTGCGACCTGTGGGCTAGAGGCGACGGCGCTGCGAGAGCCGTTGAGTTGCGGTTGGGCGGACATGGAGCGTGGTGGCGGTATGCTGAGCTTCGGAAGGGACTTGAGGTTGCTGTGTGGCGCCGGTGTAAATTCTGGGGGGTGGAGCATCGGAGTTTGGAGCGCGAAGTGATCGAAGGATGCAGATGTGTGAGCTGATGTAGAGGCAGAGAAAGCTGAGACCTGCTGGTAGTGCTGTTGGTATGGTTGTAAGACAGACGGACGAGGGGGGAAGATGTCTCCGGGGGGCGTTGGAGGAGCTTCGATAGGGGTAGCAGTCGTGTATGGCTGCTCAACACCTTGCAGCGAGAGGAACTGTCGCACATTGTCTTGAGGATCGCGCGATTCCACCTTCTGCAGTGAATCTTCCTGAAGCGTGAAGTCGGGGATCTGGCCCGGCCCTAGTACGTCGGACGATGCTACGACAGATGGTATCGCATCTGACGTGGGACGATAGACGTTCTCGACAGCGCGGTCTGCTGTATGAGGGTTTCCAGGATCGCCGGCGATGAATATCTGGCCGCCCTTTTCGGGAGATATCGGGAAACCATGCTCTTCCTGGAGTCTGGCTAGCTGTCGTTGCTGCTTTCGCCACTTGGCGCATCGTTCGCCTTTGGCACATTTATGGGGCTTTGGCAGTAGCTGCTCGATAGCAACAATGGACACAGACTCAGCGGGGGTGATGATGTCGTCACCTGCGTTTCGGTTCCGTCGTCCTCTTCGCCGTCGACCACCGCCGGGTGTAATTGGAGTCTTTGCATCCTCTCCGTCGCAATCGGCGCCCCTGGACTTGTCACGATGGCGCCGCTCTCGGTTCTTGCTCTTCGAGCGTTGCCTTGCTTCTGTGCAAGGTCGCTCGATATCTTGGAAGGGTGTTGGAGCCGGGCCAACCGGAGACATGAGTCCATCCGCAGTTCGTAGCGAGTCGATCTGGTTCCATAGCTGGTGACGCTTTCCGAACGAGGTAATCTCCAACTCCTTCAGGTCGTCAAATTGCAGGTCAAGAAGAACGGCGCCTGTAATATCATGCTCCTCAAATCGCTCGATAACATCGTCGTCAAACCCATTCTGGTACATCCAGGTCGCTACCTGGCGAGATGTCCAAGAACGCACTTCCGCATTGTCAAGATGAGCCACGGCATTTGCAATGTTGTTGTATTCTCTCCTGGGGACCACCGTCTCCGGAGTGGCCTCTCGAAACGAGGTCTGGATTCGAGATGGGGGCTCCTTGGGGAACAGTGGCGACAGCTGCAGGGCAAAGTCGAATGGGAAGTCGTTAGATGACTGGGAGGAGCGGAAGAGATGAGGTCCTTTCGGACCTTCTACTGGCTTTGGAAGATACCATTCGGCAAATTGAGGTCGGATCTCGTCTCTTGGCGTCTGTACCTCTTCAAGCGTCGATATCGTGGTTTGACTGCGGCGATTGTCGCTCTGTTGATGTCAGCTCTGCAAGCGAATATGTTGCCGTGTGACTTACGGTAGAGCCAAGACTGTACTCCTCGAAGTCGCTTGAATCGTCCTCAATATCGGTGTATGTGGACACAGGCCGCTCCAGAGATGTCCGTGCAGAAACAGTACTGATGAAGAGCGACTGCGATTTCCCTCGCTCGAACATCTCCACGCCCGGCTCCAGCGGGGTGATGGGCGTCATGGCCTGCTGGGAGACTGTGAGCAGGGACTTATCGATAGTGCTCCGTGGCTGGTGGCTTACCATGATCACGGTATATCACGCGCACGAGCTCAATGCTGGGAAAGTAGCTGCTCTGTACGTCTAACGATGGCTCCGAGCGAGTGTCTCTGGCATGGTACGCACAACGAAGCAGCACAATGAGCGGAAAACGGGGAAAAGGCCCTTCGGGTGTTGGGCGCTTGCGAGTCTTTTTGTAGAAGCTCGCATAGGCGGTTTCTCGAGCGGAGAACAATGGCCGATATTGTGACAGTCCGGCTCCTGCAGAGACAGCACAGTGCTTGCTTCCATCCATCCACTGAGGGTCTCGAGTCCACGACAGGGACTGGGTGCTGCTCCAATCCGCGGACGGAGGCTTCCCGCCCGCATGCAGCAGAGCAAGGTGGGCGCTTAGACGTCGACGTTTGGCGGTCTGCAGCCGCCCATTCGCTGCGGTGTTCCTGCGAAACAGAGCTAATACCGCCCCATCAGGACGCCTATGTCCATTAATAAGTCCAGCATCGGACTAGGTGCAGTGCGGACAAGGGTCGCGAGTGGAGAGGGTCCACTCTGAATCATGGGCTCGCTTCGGCACGAGGCTCGAGCGGGTAGACGACGGCCGATTCCACTCCACCACGGCGCGGCGTGGGCCCTGGTTTCTTTCCTCTCTTTCAAGAGGCGATCATCGCGTGTTACCTTGGTCGCACGCTCGAGGCTGTACGTCCACACCGCAGATCGGAGTTGTCACCGCCGTTCCAGCGCGCGCGCACCCGTGCCATGCCACGGTCGCGTGCAGTGCAGGCTCTGCTCCGTTGCGCAGCCCCGGCAGTACGTACCTCGGAGCTGCTGGGGCCCAATTGTCGCCGTCGCACGACGGTCAAGTGATCTTGGGCCTCAATGCCGCCGCTGACGGGGCGCTGGTGCTGGCTGGAGGAGTGTTGAGCGTTGAGGCTGGCCGAGGACTGGGGCTAGATTGCCGGTGATTGATGAGATTGGCGTGCGCGGGACGCGGCTGGCTGTGAAGGGCAAGGCGACCTCGTCACGTCGCACGCCACCCGAGCGTGGACAGCCTCATTGCCAGCCACGCTGCACTCAAGATTATTGGAAACAGCGCTTCTCCAGGATGCGCGAGCATTGCAGCGCTGTTCGGACGGCTGCTTGCAGATGCACGCCACGCGGGGCACAGCACTCCAGGGCAGCTCGAGAACGCTGGGTTCATGTCGTCACCGTAGTTCCTCCCTGGCCGCAGACTGCGAACCGCATCTCGTTGTGCAACACATATATCGAACAACTCCACCCATCGTACTCACAGAGTGCGACTCGAGATTCCGCTCCCGACAACGGCCGCAGCCTTGACTCACCGTGTCGGGCAGCACAGAACTACATGACTACGACCCTTCTCCACCTCGCTTCTGGAACCCCTCCAGACCGCTCTTACGGGCACCATATGACACCCTCCATCTAGGCATGTCTTGTGCAAGCTCGCGATGATACCATCATCTATCCGGGAGCCAACAGTTTTGCAGAAGACCGCCAACACTCTGCTCCCGTGACTGAAAGCTCCTGCGGGCTTCAGCAATTTGGTTCCTCGTGCTCCGCTACTACTATAGACCCGTCGTGGTGTCTTCAGCGACGTCCTATCAGCTGGTGGAGATGGCTTCCACGCTCGCCCGCTAGCTCACGAGGCACAACACCGCGGCCGCCCGACCGTTGCGCCAAGAGCACCGCGGAAGCTGCCTGTTGTGCAGCAACCTGCGATTGAGCCGTCCACTTCATCCTCAACCGTTCACATCAGCATATATGGTTGTGAGAGATCTAGCCACCAATGGAATGAAGGCTTTGGCGGGCCGTGGTCGCACCACCTTGTCGAAGGATGGCTGTTGATGAAAGATCGGAGCGCGCATGAGCCGCTCACAGGTTGAATTCACAGATTTGCCGACCAGGAACACCTTCCATCAAGATCCGGCCTCGCAACCAGATTCCGGGTTGATCTCAAGCGTCGGTACACAGTGTGGACGCGACCGGCGGAACAACCAGGGTTATGAATCGCGGTGTGGACTGCCTATTCTGTTTTCTGAGGGGCGATACCAGAAGGCGACCCAGAGCGAAGACCGCGGTTTGCAGCGGGTAGCGGATACAAGACCTTCGCATAAGATCCGCGCTGTCAGGTGAGCTCTCTACGTGTACACTAGTGCCGACAAGTACCAGCGACTTAGGCTTATTCGCGAGCTACCAAGTATTGACTACTCCGGTCGGTAACCAATCGCGTACGATATGTGCTGTCCTGTCGTCGTTCAATCGGGGGATAGTCCAGCCGGACACCAGAACCTAATTATGGGCAATTTATCTTTGGTCCACAAGCTAATTAGTGGCCTTTTAATAGCCCAGAGCCCAGTGCGGGTGCGGGAGAAAAGGATGGGGCTGCACGAAATCCAAACCGAGCTGGCCCCTGCCACGCAGATGCTCTCCACGCGCGATAAGCCCTACCATTGGACGGCCCGACGGCCTAATCTAAAGCTTGTCATGCAAAATCCGACACCATCGACACCTCTCGTACCACTCACAGAGCAGTCCCGCGCGAAGACGGCCATCCCGTCGCTTGTGCATGTTGCGCCTAGTCCGTTACCTGCCGTGTTTGGTCGACTATGCGGCGAGCTTTTCGTTCGTCCAGCCACAATTGCCGCGATGAAAATGACTAAAGAGACCAGACCGAGAGGCTCCCCTGAAGCTCGCGTTCAGAGTGAGCAATCTGTCTAGGGCATTGCTGGTCCCGGTTGGCCTCAGAGCCTAATACGCCGCTCTGCCCTGTGGCCGGGAGCCAGGATCACGACGGAAGAATGGAAGAAATCGGTGCCACAGAGCCTGTGCGGTAACACCACCTTGTGCATCCTTCGGTCGACGAAGCGGAGTTCATGCCAGCAGTACCGGCTCGCTGCACTGCACTGCTCGCGAATGCAGTTCACACAGGGACATATGGCCTTGGCAATACTGCAGCTTCGAGGATCGACGGTGGTCAGGCCAGCAGCAACGTCCGGGCCGGCCGGCCAGTTATCGTATCCGCTGCAAGTGTTCGATCTCGCTCCTACGCCGCTTTCGGACGCTCTGATCAAGGACCGTGGCTCGCCCTCTTGCGGGAAGAAATTCTTGGAAAATAAGCTAGCCCTAACTGCAAAACAACACCGGATCCTACCAAGCGCACGCAAGATCATAATTTCGGTTTTACCTTGAGGTCCAAGTGCTTCGTCGGACGCGCTTACACGGTGTGGATGACTGTCGCTCGCCCCAGGGTGGTTGGGGTCGAGCAGGCAGCCAAGACCAACTGTCCCGTCCCCGTTAACCCATGCTGTTAATCAAGCCAAAAAAGGTCATTTAGTGCTAAAAACGCCATGCGGGGCCAATCCACAAACCCAGAGTGGAACCGTGCAGACGCACAAGGTGTGATGAGGTCCGAGCGGGGCGGGTAACTGGGAGGCAAAAATAGCGGCGGGCCAGGAAAGGCCCCAAATTTCGAGCTCTGTCCTGCAGGCAATCTACAGTGGTCCAATCAGGTATTACTGGTCCTAGTTGGCCTCAGAGTCGCAACCTCTGCTCGTTGGAGGAAGCCAATTGACCGCCTGGCCAGATCCAAGAATAGATCTGGTGGATTTTACTATCATTGGAGCCATTTGTGGCATTCTTAAGGTACATATTCAACCTTCACTCCCCTCTCCAAAAAGGTAGAACGCACTAATTTGCTCCCCTTTCTTCCCTCTCGAAGCAGGTCTTTGAGATTATCTATCTTTAATTAAGAGCAACGCGGTCAAGCCCTGTCGTCCTGTCCCTTACGATCCCTCCCATTGCGCGCCGCGTTAGTCGTTATTGCCGCATTGTTTTGCTAGCCCTTTCATAACCCACGTTACTGGGCCCGAACCGAAGTACATGAGCTGTCCATGTCCTCCTCATCAGCGCCGTCTTCCGCTAGCAAACAACCTGCAAACATGGTGGGAACTACGAACGCTGCCAATGCAGCAAAGCAAGCTGCCGCAAAAATGCACCGTCGCTCGCGGACTGGTAAGCTACACTTTCTGCTGCTCTGCAGGGATCCCCACGCTTGGACCCGTAGCTAACTGAGCTTCTGCAGGATGCTTCACATGCCGCCTACGACGAAAGAAGTGCGACGAGGGAAAGCCCTCATGCCGCGCCTGCAAACATCTCGGTCTGAAGTGCGAATACAAGAGACCAATGTGGTGGAGCAACAACGAGCAAAGACGGAGCCAAAAAGAACACATCAAGACGATCATCAAGCGCACGAAGCTCCAAGAGAAGAACACACAGGGTGTTGCGATGAGCGCCAACACACCACCGAGCCTGTGTCACTCCCTACCGACATCTGATACATTCTCAGATGGCATGGGACACACACGCGCACCGTCAGTCGACTCACAACTTTCCTTAGATTACAACTTCAACGCCGCATCCACACCCGGACTTTACGACTCGGTAGCGATGCCCCCGCCCATGTTCGCCCCCTCTTTCCCCCACCCAGGGCAGTTTACACCATACGAAGTAGACATAAAAACCGAAAGCCAAATGTTCATCAACGACATCCCAACACGGCGGGATTCCACAATATCCACATTCTCCACATACCAAGCACCCCCGGTCATCGGCCAACCGTTCCCAACAGAAAACTGGGTACAACAGGATTACTTTGAAAGCCGCAGGGAGTCATATGCAGAGGAGCCATTGGACTTCCAGGTCTTCGACTTCCCCCACGGATCTTTCAGCCCGTCGCACCAGGCAACGATCCAGGTTGACGAGTGTGATCAGCATCTCTTGAACCATTTCATCGACAATGTCCTTCGCCTGATTTTCCCCATCCTCGAAGTGAACCAGCACGGTTCGGCGCGCTCAGATGTCATTCTGCCAGCGCTCGAGTCGAACAAGACCTACCTCCACTGCTGTTTGAGCATTGCCGCACTCCACCTCAAGGCCACCGAACGGATACAAGGCGAGCAGATCGATAACGACATCTTGCGCCATCGCTTTGCGACTATTTCGGAGCTCTGCGAAGCCCTGAACCGCGACACTGACCATGCGCAAATCCTGGAAGCTACCCTCGGCATGATCTTCTTCCAATGCTCGGTTGGTCGTCCAGATGACTGTCTCCCAGATATCCCATGGCACCAGCACTTCCAGGCCGCCACAAGCCTGGTCAACAAGCTTGATCTGCCGTCGCATCTTGTTTCACTCAACGGACAGACGCATTCGCAACCACCATTCAACATGACGCTTGCGTCTTGGATTGATATTCTCGGCGCCACCATGCTCGGCCGGACGCCCTCTTTTGCTGACACCTACCGGGAGAAGCTTATTGCGGATGCGCCGTCTGGTCTTGCGGAGCTCATGGGCTGCGACGATCGGATCATGTACTTGATCTCCGAGATCGCCTGTCTCGAGGCCCTCAAGCTCGAGAAGATGGATGAAGTGCAACTGTGCACACACATCAGGCTTCTCGGCGATCAGATCAGCCTGTGCGAGCCACCAGCAGGGTCCATCGAGCACGCATACTCATCGACCGGTGCAATTCGGCCCAAGCAGCTCAGTAGGAACATGACTTCGGTCTTCCGATGGGCCGCGCGCATCTACTTGTGCAGTCTCGTTCCGGACTTTGACCGCACCCAGGCGAGCATCACCAACCTTGTCAGCGCTCTGAGCGACGCCATGGAATTTGTGCCTGGCGGCGCCGAAGGCTTCGATCGCTCCCTTGTGTGGCCCCTCCTCATCGCCGGTTCAGTATCGCTCCCGGGCTCATCTTTCCGCAAGATGTTCGCAGACCGTGCCAACCGACTGGGCGAGGCCTCCGACTTTGGCTCGTTCGGAAGAATCAAGGAGCTCCTAAAAGACGTGTGGCGCATCAACGATGACGCGCTCGCGAACGGCGACAAACAGAGTGTCCACTGGCGGGACACGATGCGACAGAAGGGCTGGGATTTCTTGTTGATCTAGGAATCCTGCCTGCTCTGCTGGACTGCATCCTGGTCTGTTTGCTCGACCTACGGTTCTATTCTCTTTTCCTGCGATCGATTGCGCCGGATGCAACAAACATCCCTCAAACGCATCGCTATTCTTTGCATATATTATATTTACCACGCTTTATACCCACATTGTAATTTTTATACCGGAGAACATCTAGGGGAGCTAGATGATATCTATGGGCACGGCGGACGTCTCACAGCATAGGGATGGCGTTGGAGGAACACACTGGTGACGAATTTACGGCTGAGTTGGATGCACTGCTGGGCCCGGCAGGCATCTCGGATTAGGAAGCGCGTGCATATGGAGGCTAGTGCAATTTGCACTCTACACTGTACAGTAATCGAGAAGTGGTCTTGCATGCAGAAATCGGACCTCAAGGGTCGGCAGTTAGGAGTAGTGAATGAATAGCTCTTAGCCACGATCAAGCTCGCACAAATGTGCCGCTCGATGATATGTTCGCTCGTGATTGGTCGGCGCGCTTGGTGTCTCTGTCCCGCAAGTGGCGTCCTGACAGACGGATGTGCTAATTTTAGCGCGAGAACGTCGGGGACTTCGGAGCTGCATTGCGACATGCGCAGGACGACTGCTTGCGTGCGGCACATTTCAGACGATTCGGAATCTCGACATTTCAAGTCTGGACTTCAAGATCGGCCGAGCGCCGTCACCTGACCTGGCTCGCATCGTGGACGGCGAATACGGCCTGGATGCTGCCAATTTCCCGTGTTCATTAACGTAACACTTAAAGGGTATATCCGGCCCCCACCAAAGTGTATCGACGCCTCATCTGCAACGCGCCTCTGCTCAAACACTCATACTCCACGTTCCCAGATGTCGTCCCCGGCCTCGTTCCCCCCCTTTCCTCCTGTAGACACATCGAAGCGCTCGGTGAAAGATGAGGTGGAAAGCCCCAGCATATCCAGCACCAACGCCCTGGCCCGCTTCGAGTTCGAGGCGGGCCATGGCAGGGAAGGCACCAAGATTCTCATGGTAGAATGGGAAGACGACGACTCAACGCGCGGCGTGCGCGGCGAGTGGCACATCTCATGGGAGGGCAAGGGCAAGACCACGGTGCTGCCGGCGGAGGACCAGCCCAGCAACGACGTCAATCGCATCTACTTCATGCTCGCCCCGGGTGTTGCCGTACCCTCGAGTGTAACGCTTACACACCTCCCGCAGGACGGCGACCGGAAAGCGGTGGTGTGGCATACGAACCCGCTGCCCGCCATATTTCCGCCCGAGCTGGGAGCATCGGCGCGCGCGGCGGGGAAGAAGGGGATACTACACACGATATGGGCAAAGAAGCGGCTGCAGGTGCTGCAGCGGGAGATCGAGGTCGAGTCGAAGAACAACGTCGAGGGCATAGGCTTCCTCATGGCCGTGCAAGAAAAGGAGTGGATCGAGCAGACGTTCGGCGTGAACGCGAAGCCGGCGGGCCTCAGCATCCAGCTCGCGGAACCCACCGTCGCACCTCTGGGCCCCGCGAGCCCCCGCTCCCCTGGCGGAGGCCGTCTCATGGAGAAGCTACGCGGCCTCAAGCTGGGAACGTCCGAAAAGGACCTGACGGCAAACCCCTCGACCGACGTCCCCTTCGCCAATCCCCTGTCCCCAGAATCCTCCGACGTCGCCATATCCTCCTTCGCCGCCTTCAAAGGCGCAAATCCTTCCACCCTCGCTGCAAAGTCCCCTCAGAATCCGCAGCAGTTGATGCAACAGCCGCAAGCACCCCGAAAGATGGCGGCGCAGGTCCCGCCCCCGTCCATCGTGGCACAGCAGCAGCAACCCGGCCACTCGGGCATGGCATCCCTGAACGCCTTCACTGCAGCTGAACCCGTGTTCCAGTCTCGGGGTACACCGCTGCCAGAGGACGACAAGGACGAGGGCCTTTTCGCGCTGCCGATAAGTCCGAGGAGCCCCGAGATGGGGAAGAGTCCATTCTCGTTCGGCGGAGGTGAAACTGCCCGGTATGTGAAGGGCGAGAGTACTGCATGAGAGGAGAGGTACCAGTGCGTTATTTTTTTCAGTAGGCAGGAGTGTGGGTGTGCTGGAGTTTTGGTTCTCATTGTTGATCTTGGATGGTTGGTTGGAGGCACGGCTTTGATGATACCTAGAGTATATAGCGACGATTGGAGAGCCGCTTCGGCGCTGTATGGAAACCTCAAAAGCGAGGCATAGTCACGAAGGAATCCGAATAGTTCACTACAGGTTGGCCTGGTAGCTGCCTGCTTGAGTGCTGCATGTGCGTCTGTCTGTACCCAAGTCCTTTGCGTACTATCGGTAATGCGCCTTCCTGTGCATCCTTCCTCCTCAACAACTACCGCACGTCTGGCCGCAGTTTCAGATTCTGTTGAGTCGTCGGCCTGTGAATATTTACAAACGCACAGGCAGACACAGGTATCACGTGTGCCTGTCTTGGCACTAAGCAGCCTAAGCGCGGATCGACTGCTCAAGCTCCAACACGAACTTCAACACGGCCTCCGACCTCACCCACACCGCGCGCCACGCAAGTTCCAGCGCGATACAACCCATCCGACTGTGCATACCTCATCTAACGCGCCCATCATGTTAGTGTACGGTCGCGGCAGTATCGCCCATGTGCAATACACCGGCGACGAGGCGGCGGCGGAGATCAAGAAGCTTCTTGACGCCACGGTGAGTCGTCCTGCGCCGGCCTCGTGAAGCGAGCACTTGCTGACAAGCTGCAGGCCGAGAACGAAGATGACTTCGAGAAGTGGGAGGCGCTAGTCAATCGCGCGACTGACCTGGAAGGCGGCGTCACGCGCAACTCCAGCCCGTCAGCCATTGAGCTTGTCCGCAACGTCTACGACTGCTTCCTCGCCAAATTCCCGCTCTTCTTCGGATACTGGACCAAGTATGCCGAGCTCGAATTCTCCATCGGCGGTACCGAGACGTCAGAGATGGTGCGTACAACATGAACGCTCTTCAAGAAGAGCATGCGCTGACGAGGATTTCTAGGTATACGAGCGCGGCGTGTCCTGCGTTCCAACTTCAGTCGACCTTTGGACCCGTTACTGCGGCTTCAAGATGCAGACCTGCCACGATAACGACACTACACGAGAGTAAGTTTTGCGACCTTCCTTGATTCGTCAACTCAAAGGCACACATAGCCGACGATGAACCAGCTGCCCTCTGGTTGTGCACTCAAAGTTGCTAGCACATCACCATTCGCGTGTTCACCACGCCGCATTTGCACTCTGCCCTCGTTCCCTCAGCACGACGACTCACAGGAATCTGCCCCGCCAATGGGAAGGATGAGCTGGCCTATTGGAAGCCTTCGTGTTTTCTCTCTACTGCAAGCTCACCCCCATCTGCTCCTACTCACCTTCCGTTGTCTCCTATCTCATGCTGACCCTCTAGTCTGTTCGAGCGCGCCGCATACTTCGTTGGCCTCGACTTTCGAGCCGACCCTTTCTGGGACAGATATATAGAGTTTGAGGAGCGGATTAACGAGCAGGCCAACATTATCAAGCTTTATGGTCGCATCTGCAAGATCCCTCTGTACCAGTTCAACCGGTGGTATGAGAAGTTTCGCACTATCATCGGCACCGCCGAGATTGAGCATCTGGTCGACAGCGAGATACTTGAGACGATAAAGGCCGCCGTCGATCAGGAGAACCAAGGGTTTCAGCGCGGTCCTCTGGAGATCGAACGACAAATTCGCGCCAAGATCGACAATTACTATTTCGAAGTCTACAACAAGACGCAGGCCGCCGTCACTGCGCGCTGGACCTTTGAGAATGGCATAAAGCGACAGTACTTCCACACGGAGGCGCTGGAAGAGATTGACTTGGACACCTGGCGCAAGTATCTCGATTTCGAGGAGAAGGAGGGCGACTTCCGGCGCACCTGTTTCCTTTACGAGCGTTGTGTTGTTTCATGCGCCCTTTACGAGGAATTCTGGCTCCGCTACGCACGATGGCTATTCGCCCAGGGCAAGGACGAGGACTGCCGGCTTGTCTACATGCGAGCAAGCTGTATATTCGTGCCTATCTCTCAGTCGACTGCTCGCCTCAACTGGGCTCGGTTTGAAGAGAAACTCGGCCGCATCTCAGTTGCCCGCGACATCCATATTGCCATTCTCGAACAGGTACCAGATCACGTGGAAACCATCATTTCCTTGGCTGGCGTGGACCGACGACACGAGACCAACGATGCCGCAGTGCAAACTTTAGAGAGCTACATAGCCTCACGCAATTCGCAGGTCGGCGGCGTGCTCGCTGCTGAGCAAGCACGTATTCTTTGGAAGTGCAAAGGCTCCGTAGAAGAGGCCCGTCAGCTGTTCAAGGACCAGCAAGACAAGTTCCTGGAATCAAAGCAATTCTGGCTCAAGTATATGGAGTTCGAGATCGCACAAACCGCATCCGACGAGGACGAAGCCCACACTCGCGTCAAAGCCGTTCACGACCTCGTGCGCGCCAAAGGTCGCTTCCCCGCCGATACCTCCAAGGAGCTTTCGCACTTCTACATGGAGTATCTGCTCGACTATGCGGGAAAGGACGCAACCAACGAGTTCATGCAGCTGGACAAGGAAATCAATGGGTATGTTTCATCAAAGAATATCTCCCTTCCCATTCCAGCCAACGCGAAACCTCACTCGACAGCAAAGAAGCGCAAGCACAAGAAGGTGACGGCGGCGACAGCGGCTGCGGCTGCCCCCGCAGCCGTCATGTCGTAGCCAGTCCTTGATACGGTAGGGACAAAAATGTGCTTCGACATTGCATGCTTCCACCTAGCCCGTTTCACTCTTCACACTCGTGTCTTTAGTATCTCTTCTGCATTGCACGGTAGACAGAAAATGTAAAGATCCTGAAAGTCTGTTCTCAAGGCATCTGCTGACATTGTGCTTCTGGCATAGTCCGCATCTTACCGGCAAGGAGAAAGCCCGTCCTGCACCAGAGGGTGGAAGCGAAGGGCCTCCATTGAAGAAGCCGCGCAAGAGCCGCTTTTGATTAGTATGATTGTAAGTTGTTTCCGCAACTGCTATATTTGAGGCACGCCTCTGATCTGCGACAGATGATCTCCCGCTTGTAGTACCGATGCCCCTCAGTTGACGTCGCTCGCAAAGCGCCACTGACAAGCTTAATTTGTTACATACTTGTTATTACACACGCTGTCGGTCGTTAGCGATCAGCCATATCGCATAGCACAGCACATGTGGCCGTCACTCTTCTTCGCCTCCACAGCAAAGGTATGTCCAGTATGCACACACTTCCCCTTTTGTATTATTGTCGGTACTTTTGCGTTCGTTTGCATATCACGTTCGGCTCGGCGATGGCTAAATCAGCGACCGAAGGGTAATGGGTGGCATGGTGGATATGCGGAGTTTGGATGTTGAGCTGTGGCATGGAAAGGTTTCATTTCACTTGTTCCACAGCCCTCGGATCGGCAGATGTACAAAATGTTTATCAAATGGCTCTCCTCATTCACACTTTACTTTTTTTCGCTAGCTACTATTGCGTGTCTATCTCGTGGCCCGAGTAACCAGGGTTGACGCTTTGGACGGTCCGCATGCGGCCTGTTTCCTCTTCCGCCATTCGTCTGAGGAGACAACCTGCCACCAGTGATCCCATAATACGTCCTCCAGGTTTCGATTACAGAGTTCGCGTCGTCGCTCTCTCTCATATGTGCGAAGCGAGGACGGCTGCGTCATCCACCCCATCCATTTGTCAGCGACATAATTCCAACCTCGTAAGCAGCTCTGTTACGGCCTATTGATGTGATTCTTCTTGGGATCCTTCGAGCGACGCTTACTGCTTGGAGCAATTGGTCCTTCGTTGATGTGTATGTGGAAATGGTGGGCCTGACGCTACTGAGATGTATTGCAAAGCAGAGCGGTGAGTGGTGGGGTGGAGGGTTGGGATCTGAATCGTGCCGCGAGATGGTTGGATGGTTGAAGAGGAGAGAGGGGTTGTGGAAGAGACATCTGCATAGTATAAAGAACGGTGAAGGTCTTGCTGTGCCGTAGCGTGACTTCCTTCTCATTACCTCGTTCCACTTTCTTGCTACACTTCCCGCAGCTCTCCTCTCCAGTCTCAACACCACAACCTATCATGTCTACCCGAGTCGCCCTCATCCTTGGTGCCGGCCCCAATATTGGGTCTCAAGTCGCTTCCGCCTTCCAAGCGCGCGGCTACAAAGTTGCACTTGCCTCGCGCAGCGCCGACGCGGCTCAAAACACCGACTCTAAAGTGCATGTCAAGGTCGACTTGACCCAGCCCGAGACCGTCGGTGCAGTTTTCGAGGAAGTGGAAGAAAGGCTGGGGACGCCCGAGGTAGTGATATACAATGGTGAGTCCCCACAACTTAAAGGGTTGGGATAGATCGCAGTGGTTCAGAAATCACACACGCGAGAGTTTGAGCAAGACGTTTGTCCGGGTACTATAGTACCAATCAACCAAACATGGCTGATTGACCCAGCCGCCGTCGTAAACGTCACATCCGCCGAGAACCCTCTGGACCCGTCAAAGATCAACGTCGAGGTCTTCTCGCGAAACCTCGCCATCAACACAACCAGCGTGTTCGCCGCAGCTCAAGCGACTATCACCGCATTCGCCAAGCTCCCCGACTCCGCATCCAAAACATTCCTCTACACTGGCAACGGGCTGATCGCAAAATCCAGCCCGCGGCTCGTCGATCTGGGTGTGGGGAAGGCGGCGAGTGCGCATTTGATCCAGGTGCTTGCGCAGACGTATAGAGGGAAGGGTTGGAAGTAAGTTTTTTAGTCTATTTCTGACCCACGCGAACGCGATGACCGAAATTAGAGTGGGGGGCTGACGATCTTGCTGTAGGTTCTACTACGTAGACGAGAGACAAGCGGATGGCGGGTTCTCGATGCCGGTGAGTGGGGAGGCGGCTGCTGAGTTCTATCCGCAGCTTGCGGAAGGGAAGGAACAGGAGACTTGGCTGCAGACTTTCGTCAAGGGGAAGGGGTATGTGGATTTCTCGGGCAAGTGAAGTATACGGCGGAGTGGAGGCCTAAACTTCAATAACAGTGGGTGGTCTTCTAGCAGACATATACGATTTCAGTGTCGATCGAGCGCCCTCCAACCCAACCTATCACACCACAAACCCCCCAGAACCCCGCTGCCTCGGTTCTCCAGCCGCCTCGAACCTCCCATCCGCCAATTTCCTCAAGCCCTGTACAGAGCTCAGCCCCGGTGCAACCCACGTCACATTCTTCCCCAAGCCTCTCAGATATGCTGCCGTCTCATTCCCAAATGCATACTCGAGACTAACCTGCTCCGGCCGCAGCTGATCATGCATCCTCGGCGCTGCGAGTGCCTTCTCAATCGATATACCCCCATCCAGGATATGGATAATTGCCTGCACAGTTGCAGTAGGAATGCGAGACCCGCCCGCCGCCCCAACAGCTGCGAAGAATGCACCTCTTGAAGGGACACCGAGATGCTCGATTATGACCGGGGTGATGGAAGAAAGCGGGCGCTTTCCGGGTTGAACAAAATTGTTTGGATTTGAAATGTATCCGAAAGCGTTTGTCGTTCCGGGGATAGAGAAATCGTTCATCTCGTTGTTCATGATGAGTCCTGTTTCAGGGACCACGACTTTACTCCCAAACAGGAGGTTGATGGAGGTGGTGAGGCTGATAGATAGACCGGTGTGGTCGGCGGCAACGATATGCGATGTCCCTGGCGTGTCGAGCTGTTCGAAGCCGCTGGGGTCGTAGTAGCTCGCATCGGAGGTTTGGTTGTCACTGATTCTGGCCCGGATTGCGTGGGCAGCTTGTTCGGAGATCATGTGTTCTTGGAATCGATCGATTGCTGGGAGGAATGACGGATCGCCTAGCTTGGCGCGCATGCCGTATGCGTGCTTCATTGCTTCGTCGAGGCGGTGCGTTGTCAGGTTATTGTTAGTGGGATCACTGATATTGGGGTAGCCTTCCATTGTCTTGAGAATGGAGAGGAGGACGGGGCCGGCGCTGGGGGCACTCGTAGAAATGATTTTGTAGTTGCGGTAGGCTATGCTGAGGGTTCTCCTGATGGCTACCGAGTAGTCTCGAAGATCTGCTAGGGTCATGATGCCGCCCTTCGAGCGGAGAGCTTGAACTGTAGCTTCTGCTATGGGACCGGTATAGAAGGCATCTGGTCCATTTTGCGCAATGGTGGTCAGTATTTTCGCGTACCTCTTTCTTGTTATGGTTTCTCCTAGCTTGGGTAATCGTCCTTTTGGGGCGAAGTCCATCGCGAACTCGGGGTCTTCGAGGAAGAAGTTGGATTCTTGGGTTTGATTTGCTACGTGGATGGCCATATTCATGTTTCGTAGGAGGTCCTCGTTCACCTTCCAGCCATGGCGGGCTATCCGCACGGCGGGGGCCAAGACGGTAGACCAGTCGAGCTTGCCATACTCTTTGTGAAGATAACGAAGACCTCGAAGCTCCCCTGGGACGCCAGATGCGAGCCCGCCGATGCGAGACGCCGGTTCGTTATTCCTAAACATATCTTTTGTGGCGGCGGCTGGTGCAGTCTCACGGAAGTCGATGAACTCGTGTGTTCCGTTTGGGGAGCGGACAATCATGAAGCCTCCTCCGCCAATGCCTGACGAACTTATTAGCAGACCGCCTAAGGGATTGAATAGTGACTGCAAGACGAATAATCTTGGATCTAGAATGGTCCTACCAGAATGATATATGGATACGGTACCCACACAGGCTACCGTCCCGACCATGGCGTCCGCCGCATTCCCTCCCTGGGTCAACAAGTCAGCACCGACTTCACTGCACAAGTTGCTCTGAGAAGCGGTGGCCCCGGTGTAACCAGGCTCTTGTGCAGTTGACGTCCACGGCCGCTGAGTAATTGGATTCCCCAAAGTGAGCCGAAATACTGAAAGAAACAAAAGGAGATGGACTAGAAAGGAAGACATAGCCCCAGGAACCCAGTGTAACAATCATTAGAAAGTTGAAGAAATTGATAAGAAGAAGTGGCATCGTCTACCAGATGGAACTTCATGAACCTTGACTTCCGGAAAGCAGGCGCAACCCGGCAAACGGGATGCAATCGAATGTTGCTGCTCTGATAAGTCGCTGCTCAAACGTCTGGCACCATGGCGGGCAGTTGAGCGGCAGAGGGGGGTTTATGGATGACGCAGGGCGCGGACAAAGCCCCAATAACCGCATCATTGCTGTCTCGTTCTTGATGGAGCGTGGCGTATTATGCTCGGCCTCATTGGTTGTCGATGGAGGAAGCAGGGGAGGAATCCCTTCAGTGGGATGGCTGAAGACTGTTCTCGAAGTGTTAGTGCACGAAGAAAGCATGTTCCGGATTGCGCGGTAGTAGGCGTTTGATTCATAATGCTTTGACTTCACTGGGTGTTGACGTTGGCGTCATCCTCATGTCTGGTACGCGGATGACGGTTAGGGCTTTGGCTACCGCGCAGTCGGACAGGATGCTGGCGCAGGATCTCTCCGGCAACCTGGGTCGGCTCCAATCTTTGTGGTTATTTGAATCGTATCAATAAAGAGAAGACGCACGCATGTGGAGTTTTTTGTGAATTTGAATTTGTCCTTGTACTCTCATCACACACAATATCTCAGAGGAGCATTTGTGCGAGTCGATTTTTAAAAACCGTGGTCTGGTTGAAACCAAAATCTGTAGTGGGGGACCGGGCTAGTAAGCCGATGACCGTACGCCGTGAAGATGCGCCATTCGAGGTAGTCATTTCAACCGCCCATAACGCCAAGTATGCATGAGCCTCTTCAGGCCTTCAGCTGCCCAAGCGGCCGTGCGCAAGAGCCCATCCAGCCGTCATGGCTTTTGTATCCCACCTAGTAGTCACCGCGTTCCCTAGCAGCCCTCTCGGCATCACCCTCGCTGACAATGCGCTTGCCGAGCCACTCGGTCGTGAAGCTCCGGTTCAGCGTGTCCAAGTCACCGATGACGTCCTTGCAGCACTTGACGATCGCATCCTTGGGGGTGATGGAGCCGTCGGTCGAAACGCGCAGCTCGAAGGTGGCGAAGAGCGGGTGCGGGACCTTGTAGGCGGAGAAGGTGATGTACGGGTACTTGAGGAGGCGCTGTGAGAGGAGATTGGCGAGCGTGTGGTCCTCTTTGTTGAAGGTGAACACGGCGGTATTGGGGACACCTGCGTGAGGATTCGTCAGTACCAGAGGTGGGGTGAGACGGAGCGAGGATTGTACATACGGGTCTCGTCTTTCTGGTCGACCTTCTTCTGGCCCTCATCCAGCAGGAAAAGCTCGAATCTATCAGCGGCGTGATTAGTTGTGTGCTGCACGAGGTGGTTGCCCTTGAGCGGGTCGCGCTGGACTGCCAGCGGGTCGTCCTCAACGAGTCTACCAACTTTTTCGGTATCGTATTGTCGTTCGGATTGTTGGCTGGAGCCATTTGAGTCGGTGAGGTTGCCATTATGAGCGAGTATGCGCAGCTGTTGCTTGCGGCCGGAGTGCGATGTGGTGTTGCGATGGAGAAGTTGACGGAGCGCATTGTGATTTTTATTTGTGCGCTCCCCAGCTGTTGCCTACACGACGAGTCCCGTGCCAGAGTGAGCGCGCCGAAAGCGTTGGCAGGCCGTCGTCACGGGCGCGTCGTGGTGGTGGTGAAAGGACATCATTCTCGCCGCCGAACGTGGGGTCGGAAAAGGTGGGCAGACTCGATGAGGACGACTTGGAGAACGCAATAATATAGGTGGGAGAGTCGACGTACCTATCCGGCGCGTTCATCTTGGGGTTCTCTCGAGCTTCTAGAGTTCTCTAATGGAGTGTTGATCCAAGACGCCCTGAGTTGGGGTGTAAGCGCAGATCCTTCTAGGCCCGAGACTAAAAGCGGGCAAATAATAAAACAAGGCAAAGGTCGACGAGTGTGAGTGAGGCTGTTGGGTGGTAAGAGAGAGCAGACTGGCCTCGGCGGAGGTGAGGTTGACGTTCCGCAGGCGGTTTCTTTGAAGACGCACAGACCACTCGTTCAGCATTCTCGGATATTAGTCATCCAAAAGTGAACATCATAAATGTTTGAATATGGACCACTCGGAAGTAGTCCCAGAGCAACAGCGAAGACATTTAGGTATAAGATGCGACTCCATTGTCAAACTATTCACAGGCTAACTATCAATACAACCGAACCGTCACCGGACCCGCCCTCTACCCTAAAACTCGACCAGCAACCGACGCCGTGCTTCGATCCTTCGTCTCAACCTTCCTTAAGCCTTTGCCCATCACAATCTCGCTTAGCAGAGCACCACGACCGGGTGCGGCAGCAGGTGGTGCTGACGGCATCGGAGGCGGCGGGGGAGGCCCTCCAGATGGTGGTGGCGGTGGGCCAGGAGGCGGTGGTGGTGCGCCTGCTGTTGGCATCGGAGGTGGCGGGGGGATTCCTGACGGAGGCGACGAAACGGCAGGGCTCTCAGCACGAGGGCTCTTGTTGTCCATAGAAGACAACGGGCGAGGAGGCGCCATTGTGCCAAACAAAAGAGAAGCAAGATGTTTCGCACCTCCTTGAGGAGCATCTTCATCATCCGAGGAGGAATCGTCATCCGAATCGACGACCGACCAATCGTCCTCTTCCTGTCTGCCTCTGGTCCGAGCAGGAGCGGTTGGCGCTGGCTCACTATATGCTGGCTTGCTGGCATTTTCCTGTGTCAATCGATGGAAAGGATTCGTAGACACCTCGCTGGTGTTGCTTGGTGGGGGAGGTGGAGTGGGGACTGAGTGGTTTTCTTGGTTCGACATGGCCATCTTCTTGAGGAAGGGATTCTTGGTTTCGGTATCACCAAGACCTGGATGGGGGCTGGTGAGTGACGATGCAGGCGGACTTGCCATAGATGAGGGTGGGGTGCTATTTTGACGGGGTAGTGGAGGCCCTGCTTGAGGCATGGGCGGAGCTGGTGGAGGGGCTGGAGGAGCAGTCTCACGGGGAAGCTCTTGGCTGGCGGTAGGGGTAGTACCCTGCGGCGTAATGTTCTGTGGTCCCTCGTCATCCGAAGACGAATCATCATCCTCGAGGCTCTCTAGCTGCAACTTGAGCTGTCGTTCGCGCTCACGTGCAGCCTCGATCTCAGCGCGTTCTGCTGCGAGCCGGGTTTCCTTATTCTTAGCTTCCTGCTGGGCAGCCTGTCTACGTTTTTTCTCCTCTTGCTTCTTAAGCTTGCCTTCTTTGACTTGTTGTTCTAGAGCACGCAGCCTAGCCTGGGCAGCTTCCCGCTCGTTTGCCAGCTCTTCTTCTTGCCGCCTCTCTTCTTCTCTGTTATCATTGTTAGAACTATTTCCGCGTGGATTAGAGAGCGGTACATACTCCATGCGCTTTCGCTCCGCTTCTTCAGCGTCCAGTTGATCGCGCAAAGATTTCTCGACCTGGTCATGCTCCATCCTCTTTGCTTCGGCCTCGGCTTCAGCCTGCCGGGTATCATGCTGGGGAGCATCGACCTTGTTTTTTCTAGAAGCAGGGGGAGGAGGCGGCTTCTTGCCACTCGGCTTGGCCGCGGTGGGCGGAGCGATCGACTCATCGTTGAGACGCCTTTGCCTCTCTTCCTCGCGGCGTGCATCTTCCTCTTCAGCCCGCAGGCGTTTCTCTTCCATTTCCTTTCTCTCGCGCTCTTGACGCTGCTGGGCAGTTTCCCCTCCCTTGACCGATGGGCGTAAACCTAGAGCAGCAAGTCGTTCAGCCATACGCTGCTCAGCTTGCTGCTTGATGAAAGCCGCGCGTTCTTCTGGAGTCTTGTAGGAAGAGTAAGAGCCACCACCAGAAGTTGTTGAAGAGGGGCGAGTAGGCTCGGCGCTGCGTGCCGGGCTTTCGTAGCGTGATGAAGCCGATGGCCGACGGCTCTCTTCTGGGCGCGAGGATGTCAGATAATGGTCACGGGAGGAGTCGTCCTTGCGGACCCGAGAAGCTCTGCTGCTGCGTTGAAGATCAAAGATAAAATCCTTCACCTCATCTTCCACGCCTAAGCCATCCTCCCACCTGCGCCTTTCATGTTCACTGGTGCTGTCGTGTCCACCCTCTTTGAGGCTCGATTCAAGCCCCTTGGTATACTCTCTGACGCTGTCCTCAACGTCGCGGATCATGTGCTCATTGTTCTCGCGTTCGGCTCGGATGCGCGAGCTCTCTTTTTCCAAGCGTTCCGCAGCAGCACTGGTGTCATCCCCACCGGTGGGGACAGGTTTGCCGGTCAAAGCCGCAGAGCGGGCCTGCATCATAGCTTTGGCACGAGCTTTGAGACGATCGGATTCGGTGATCGATCCGCCAGGGCCTGTTCCTACAATGGAGGAAGCAGCACCCGGATGCGCTTTGGCGTCTTTGAGTCTGAAGAGCTCCAACTGAGCATCGGCAATTTCGCGCTCCGTGCGGCGAACGTTTGAGGCGAGTTCAGGTAATCGATCGGTCAAGTTCTGGAGCTGCCGCTTCAGAGCACGACGCTCAGCATCCGAATCGCTAGATCTCAGCGATGCTTGGGGATGAGCATCAATATCTTCTTGTATCCTGCGAATACGCCGGTAAAGATCCTCTGCTTCTCGTCGATCTCTGCGATCAAGCGCGTCATCCTCATCGACCGCATTCTCATCTCGAGTATCCATGGCATCAAGAAGGATCTGTTTCTCTCTCACCATCTTCTTGAGCTGATCAATGGACAAATCATCTGATCGCTCAGAGCTAGGAGATGACGGCGTCGCAGGAGATGGCGAGCGACCACCGGCACCTAGGCGGTGCCTTGCGCTAGACCGATAACCAATATTGTCATCATTGTTTCGAAACACTGTAGCGTCTTTACGGCCACCAGCGGCGGGGCTCCCAGATCGGAATGAGTGCGACTTGAGATAGCTGACCCCGGTGCGCTGGGGTTGCAAAAAGGCTCCGGTGTTCTTTCTCTCCTCCGCGTCACGAGACAACAGAGACTTCATTGTGCCGATAGAAGCGTTTATGTTGCGGGTTGAGGGTGGGACCAGCTCCGGGGGTAGGCGGTTAGGCACTGGGTATCCGTTCAGCTTACGGTAGATCAAATGCATAGCAACGGCAAACTCGTCCAGATTCAGTCGACCTCGGTCAGCAGAATCCGCCAGCGTCCAGATGCGTTCAAGGTCAGGTTTGGGAAGTCCGCTTTGGCCGAAAATCTCAAGCGCCTGCTCTCCACTGATATACCCCTTTCCAAAGCCATCCCAAGCTTTGAAGGTGTCGTCGTATAGCTTCTTCTCGCCCTTGGTGATGGCCCACGGAATGGTAGCATTGCCGCTCAGCCCGCTTGTAGTGTAATTGCCACCACCCTCCCGTCCCGTTTGCGGCATCATTCGCTGGGCGAGGGCTTCAATGTTGGGAAGACCTGTTGCGGGATTATTCACCAACCCCCACTGTCCTGGGGCTCCCGTGGGTTGCGCATTCAGCGGCGCCATGCCAGTCGGGTTAGGGTTCAGGCTGGAGCCAAATCCAGTGGGCATGGGGGGCATAGGTGGTCGCGGACCAGCGTACCCACTTCCGGGGGCTTGTCCAAAACCTGTGGGCTGATTTTGCAAACCCATTTGAGGCTGTCCGAATCCAGTGGGCTGCGACACAAGCCCCGTCAACAACTGGCTGTTGGACTGTTGTGGTTGCGGCTGCTGGATAGTCGGAATATTTTGCGAGCTCTGGTTTAAGGGTTGGTCGAATTTGGGCGCGTTGTTCGCCGGAGTCGATCGGCCGGACTGTTCGTCGGGAACGCCAAAGGAGATGATGTCTACCATGCTTGACACCTCGTTCCTCACGCGCTCAGGTAGAATGCTCGGAATTTCCTTGCCTGTTAGCTTTAGATTGCATAGGTACATCGCCAAGGCAAACTCGGGAAACAGCAGCTGTCCAGATTTGGTTGTATCGGATAGGGTCCTGCTCTCTGTCAGTCTTTGCTCTCCAGATATTGTGTCTCCGAGCCTACCAGATATGGGACAAAGCATCGCCCGTCAGCTTCGACCGCATCAGCAGGTCGCGAGCCTGGTCCCCTGACATGGCCTGCGCATTGCCCACGGCAGACTTGAACAGCTGCTCAAACTTTGCCTGGTCCTGCGCCGTGATGAACGACAGCCTGATATTCGGGATCTTGCTCGTCTTCGCGGGGGGCGGAGGCGGTATCGACGAGGACGCGGATGTAGCCTTGAAGGAGTTGGCCATCTGCGCGGAGGTCATGCCCGTGGGCTGCGGTCGCTGGGGCTGCGGGGGAGGCTGTTGTTGCTGCTGTTGAGGGGGCGCGCCAGTTTGGAATGGCTGCTGCTGCGGAGCTTGCTGGAATTGCTGTCCCTGCTGTCCCTGCTGTCCCGGGTAGCCAGTAAATTGAGGTTGCTGTTGCGGTGCCTGTTGGAAGCCCTGCGGCTGCCCCGGGAAGCCTGTAAACTGCGGTTGGAGCGGGCCTCCCCCAAAACCAGTTGGCTGAGGGCCCAATCCTCCCTGAAAGCTGCCGGGCTGCTGGAACGACTGCTGCTGCTGGCCATATTGGGGCTGCCCCGGTCGGGCGCTGTTGCCGCCCCCTAAGTACGAGTTGGACCCGGAGAACATGGTCGAGAGACGGTCGCGATCACTGTATATTGCGATGGTCAGTCGGCGTGCATGAGCAGTATTAGTAGGAATGCGAACGCATCGAGTTCGGGGGCGAGTGGATGTGAAGGTCGCGGTTGAGGTGTTGCTCTTAGGAGGGTGAATCGGCGCTAGCTTCGTCATCCAGCAGCTCCATTGGCTCGTGCTCCCTCAGCCACCCTTAACCACGACCACGAGCCTTCACCAGTTCTGTCTCACCGTCAATATGTCGAGCGAACCGAACGGCGATACCGGCAATGTCCGTGCCGAACCAGACTTCGCGCAGGTCAGCAACCAACACCGTTAACCTGCGCACCTGCACTGATACGTGGTAGGCGTTGAAGGACATAGCACGCGGCGAACGAGCAGCCGCCGCGATGGAGAATCACCTCGACTCGCTGGAAAGAAAGATTGAGGAGCTTCTAGCGAAGGCGGACGAGGATGAGAAGAATCTAAAGCCGCAGCCGAAGGCCTCCGATAAGCCCTCCGCGAACGACGATGGAAAGAGCGCGGCGTGAAGCTGGCTTTCCTCGGCATACCGACGATCCATGAAAACATAACACGACAAATGATGACCAAGCGGAATAGAAGGATAGAAGGCTCAGGTTCTGGGGACTGGGTACAGAGCCCCACGGCGGTTGCATTAAGGTATACTGGGAGAGCACTCGTTGCGGAACATTCCCACGGCGCCGTGTAGGCACGCCGACCAAATCATCTAGATGGCCCCAATAGTGGACGGCTTACCCACTGCACCACCTGCTTCGAAGACCTTTTCCAAGTGGAAGACCCCCTCGCTGTCCTTTTCCACCACTCCCACCTCTGTGATAATGCCATCAATCAACTCCGCTGGTGTCACGTCGAAAGCCGGATTCCACACTCCGATGCCATTCGCCGCGATGCTGACAGTTTCGACCACTGCAAGATCTAAAGTCACACCGTCATGCCTCGGTCCCTTCACCAGAGTGACTTCCTTCCCTGGTCGCTCCTCAATGATGATGTCGTTTCCGCTCTTGGTGCTCAGGTCGATAGTGGTCCGCGGCGCGGCAACGAGAAACTTGACTCCGTGGTATTTGGCAAGAATCGCCAGCGAGTAGGTGCCGATCTTGTTCGCCGTGTCTCCATTTGCCGCCACTCGGTCTGCGCCGACGACGATGCCTGCGATGTTCTCACTTTCACCCTTGAGCTGCATGAGCGCCGCCGCCATGGAGTCGGTGACCAACGTTGCCGGTATTTGGTCATGCACAAGCTCGAACGCTGTCAGTCGAGAGCCTTGGTTGTAAGGCCTTGTCTCCGTGCAGAATGCGTGCTTCAACGCATTTTGGGCGTGCAGTGAGCGTATGACCCCTAGAGCTGTGCCATATCCTGCAGTAGCAAGAGATCTACCAGGTTCAGCATTACACTAATATCTCCTACAAGCCAGCTTACCCCGTATTGCAGTGGGTGATCATGCTGACCTTGCCCTTCTTCCCGGCTTCAGTATTCTTCACTACCCAGTCCGCGCCATGTCGCCCAATGTTCTCGTTATCGCTCACGTCGTCAACCAGCATTTTCTCTGCTGCTGCCACGTAGGCTTCCCTGATAGATTCTCCGTTCGCTCCTTCTTTCTCGGCGGCTTGCTCGGTTATTTTTCTGAGCTTGCGTACTGCATCCGCAAGATTGACCGCCGTTGGCCGACTTGTAACGAGATAGTCCAGCTTTTCGATTATGAAAATCTTGACCTCTTCGGCAATGGACGGGAGCTTCATGTTTGCAAGCTCTACTGCCAGAGCCAAGGCCGCAACAATGGCAATTGCTGGGGCGCCCCGCGTCCGCATTTCCTTGATGGCGTGCCATGCATCGGTGCTCGAGTAGATGTGGTCATATTCCTCTGCGTGTGGAAGTTTCAGCTGGTCCAGGATCTCCAGTTGGCCTTTGGAGTACTTGATAGCTTGGAGCACCATGTCGGCGAAGTTGCAAATCTGGAAAAATATTTCGACGTCGAAGGAAAAGTTGGGTTGCAATTGCCCGTTCCAAGCTTGCGCCACACCACGTGAATGCGGGACGTTACTTGCAGGGATGGGCACGGTGCGGGGCTTTCTAGCGTGAAAGGTGGGGTGGAGGGTAGGAGGGCATGTCGTCACAGAACCGTCCATCCTATCGCGCAAGCTCTCCGTTCAAAGATGCGACGCGCTCTTAGTAGCTGTACATTCCGCCAGAATCGAGATACCAACCCGGAGTATCGGCGATATTTGACCTCACTCTCTGCTGGCTAACCGAATCACATTTAGATTTTGTAGACCATTACATCCTGACATCACGACGAGAAGAATGGTGGCTGTGGCATGCGGGCATTAAAGCTGTGGGTCTGGCCTACTTGATAGAGCCTCTTTCCGTCGCTCCTGCTGTCGGTACGCTCTTCTCAACACTCTTCTCAGCTCCTCCCTCAATTGCTGTCACCAGTACTTGGGTTTTCCTGCCAGCCTGCTCCGACTGTTACCGTCCGCCCAGACTGTCCACCATGTCTCCAAAGCTCAGCCTATCCTCCACCCTCGCCCTATCGAATTCGAAATTCAAGATACCGCAGATCGGCTTTGGTGTATACCAGTCGCCGCCTCCAACATGCGTCAATTCGTGCGTCAAGGCCTTTAGGGCGGGCTACCGCCACATTGACACTGCAATATATTACGCCAACGAAAACTCGGTCGGTCGCGCATTAAAAGAATCCAAAATTCCACGCTCTGAGATCTTTATCACTTCCAAGATCCTCTCACCGGGCAATGACGTCGAGTCCACGTACAAGTTGATTGAAGAGAGCGTGAAGAAGCTGGATGGTGACAACGGATACGTGGATCTCTTTTTGATTCACAGTCCAAATGGAGGGAAGGAGAGCAGGCGACTCATGTGGCTTGCGCTGGAGAAGGCGAAAGAGACTGGGAAAGTGAGGGACATTGGCGTTAGTAACTATGGCATCGGCCATATCGAGGAAATCAAAGAAATTGGCAAGGTCTGGCCGCCAGTTGTGAACCAGATTGAGGTATGTGTACCGGCACAGTGATGAGGCTCAAGCTCACCGTCAACAGCTCCACCCATGGTGTCAACAGCGCGAGATCGTCGACTACTGTGAGAAAAAGAAGATCGCCATCGAAGCCTACTGCCCGCTCGTTCGCAACCAGAAAGCGCACGATAAGACGCTGACCGAGATCGCCACCAAGCACAAGAAGTCGCCGAACCAGATCCTCATACGGTACTGCTTACAAAAGGGATGGGTGCCGCTACCCAAGAGCGATACACCGCAGAGGATCGTCAGTAATGCTGATGTCTATGACTTTGAGCTGGACGAGGAAGACATGAAGTCCTTGGATGGCTTCGATCAGGGTAGCAAAGGTGCTATTGTGCAGGCGGTCAAGAACTCTTAGACGTGGAAGGAGGTGCGGTCAGCACTTTGGGATCCTCATTTCATACAGTAAGTGCATGGTAGCTCAGCGGCCAACTCAGGATGAACAACATCTCGCAGGATTGGATGATATCAATACATGCAAGATTCTTTCATTCATCTAAACTTCCTGTGAACAGGTCTACGTAGGGGCTAGCGTCCAAAACTCCTACAGCGTCGGTCCAAGGAAGCTAGACATTTCACACACGGTCAGCAATTTCCCCCTTTGAGGCTTTGTACCGTCTGACGTCCGAGCAGCTAATTGATCATCGTGAATTGCGAAGCGCGCTACTACAGGAGAATCTAAATCCTCGTGTACGCTGAACGTATTGAGTACTCCCTTTGTTAAGGCATAAGTCTTGCGGACCGTGGGTAGTATACTATGGTATGTTTTAGCCTTCCTCCGATATTAGTCAGCCTTCAACCACCCCTCTTCAGAACGTCGCGCAACCTCTCGTAACGCAACAACCCCACATTCGTTCTCTCTCGACTTACCCGCTTCTCTACAACTTGCCCATTCGCCATGGTTACCTCCACGCTATCTACCGCCGGCATCTTGACTCTCTACACCGTGCTCCTCGTAGCTACTTACAAGATCTACCGCTTCTGCACCTTCTACTTCCACGTCCCCGCCCATCCTCTCCAACTCTACAAGCGCAAAGGAGGAGCTTCCTGGGTCATCATCAGCGGTTCTAGTGGCGGCATCGGCTATGCGCTCGCCCATCAATTGCTCTCACTCGGCTTTGGCGTCATCATCTTCGCTCGCGAGGGCGTCAACGACGCTGAAAATCGACTCCGTAAAGACTATCCCCTAGGACACATCAAAGCCTTCACCTTCAACTGCGCCACAGCCTCCGTATCGGATATCCAAAGCCTCGTCAACGACATCAAAGACCTCCCAATCACCATCCTTATCAACAACGTAGGCAGCGTCGCCATGGCGCACCCGGCCCTCCGCCCGTTTGCAAATTTCGATGCTAACGGCATCGACGCCACCATCGCCCTAAACGCCCGCTTCATGACCCAACTCACGCGTCTCACACTTCCCATCCTCCAAGCTAACGCCTCGCCCCGCTCCCTCATCCTCAACCTCTCCTCCGCCGGCCGCGTGGGCGTGCCCTACCTATCCGTCTACTGCGCCACAAAGGCCTATATCTCCGCCTTCTCCGCCTCGCTCGCGCGCGAGTGCCGGTACTTCAACACGCCTATCGACTGTCTCACCATTGTGCCGGCCGAGGTGCACACCGATGGGAACAAGTACGCGGCAGCGTCTTCACCGACAGCGAAGCAGTTTGCTGCAGATGTTGTGGGCAGAGTTGACGAAGCGGTGAGGAGGAAGATGGTGGAGTGTGTTCCGTATTGGAAGCATGCGTTGCAAGATATGGCGTTGGGATGGTTGCCTGAGGAGGTGGTGGTGAGAGAGTCGGCGAAGATTACGGAGAGGATGATGATGTTGGTGGAGAAGGAGATGAAGAAGAACTGAGGTTTGGCTGGAGGATACCCAGATGTGATTAGGGGACGGATCGTCTTAGATCCTGGTTTGGGCGAAGCGTGACTGGCCGCTCGGAATCACCTGTGGAATCAATGGAAGACGTGCTCAGTCAAATATCAGGACGGATTCTTCCACGGCCCACCTTTCAAAACTAAGTTTGCTGATTCTTCTTCGCCCTTGTGCTGTGTGTAACCAGGTTTCAGTATTGATCTTTTGAGAAGTGGCTTTGACTGGTTTCTTGCCCGGTATTGTGACCATAACATGTACAGTAACAAGCAACAGACTTCCGGAAGGAAACGAGGATCGCCCCGTCGAGCTCGTCATCCTTCGATCCAATTTACACCAGCAAAGAGCCCCGGATCGTTGAGAGGAAACTGTATGAAATGCGCCTAACCATATACTTCAAGTGTCATTAAACCGCAAGATGGTGAACGGGCTGTATTCGCTACAAATATAGGCACCACCCCAGAAATAAATTACGCAACGAAACAAGAATGCAGGATTTGCCAGATAGTTCAAAATGCCAAAATGTGAACCCGTATTCGAGCTCTAAGAAAAACGTGCAAACAAAAAAAAGAATTGGAAAGAAAGATTACATGAGGTCCTGGGTTACGAAAAAGTTGGTAAAAAGAAAATTGTTTGAGGTCCTACCCGGATTCGACTGTTTGATTATTAGCTTATTACCTATTGTCACTTAATATCGAGGTGAACTTACACCGGGGTCGCCGGAAGATTCTGAGTTTATCAGAATCCGAAGTGCTAACCAACTACACCATAGAACCGTTTTGAGGTGCCAATTGTGAGCTTTCCAAATCTTTATTAATTTATATCCTACATAAACATCTAGCAGATAGTGAGCACAAAGGATTGGTGGTGCGTATGTTTCAAAATTTACGTTTGTGTGGCTGGGTGGGGTGGGGTGGTGCGCGGTGCGGGGCTATTGTATTGTATTTGGCGCATGGCGGGGTTGTGGGACTGTTTAGGGGGTGCGCTGACTTGAGACGATAGGGGTCGGAAGGCAACTTGACCTTCGGTCAATTAATTCATCCCATGTGCGACTATATCTCCTATTAAACTTGTTGCTCTATTTTAAAGATATGATTGTAGCGCATGATCTGAAATAAGACCGAAGATGTGTTCGGCGCGGTAATGCTTTTCAAACCTGGAATGATGCAAGCGCAAGGCTGTGAAAAGACGAAGAGATGCTAATGCCAAGGGAAGCTGCGAGGCTGATATGTAGAGTCTAAATCTTGCGCAGATGTTCAAAGTTCTCCCACTTGCACTCTCACGCCCCTCTTCTTTAGCATCACCTCATCGCCACCAGGTTGCTCGACGGCGCCGTGGAAAATCTTCGACGATATCATTGCGCCTTTCATCATCTTCCTCTTCGATCCAAACAGTTCCTCACCTAGCTCTTTCGTATCTGCGCTGACAAGCTCAGCATTGCCCAGACCAGTCTCCCATCTTGCAGCAGTAGCAAGCGCAAACACAGCGCACAGCTGTATCATCTTGTAACCACCCCTTACCAGCTCACTCTTCCACTGTGCATCTTGCCATACCGCATACACGGTAAGATTCCAAGCGCACTGCAGGATGACAAAAATAATGGACAGCATTGTAGAGAAGCCCCAGCTGTAGCTTGGATGCACGGTGTCAGGGAGGCAACGAACTTTGCTTACAAGCTTCTCGTAGGTGTAACCCGCATCCTCGTAGCAGTAGCCATAAGTGTCGTTGATGTCTTTAAACTCGAATGTTTGATTTGAGATGGGTACGGTTGTCACGACGGTAGCGTCGCCTGTCAGATGGTTAGTCAACTGGCATACGATGTTCAGAAGAGAACGGAAGTATTTTGCATACAGTAGTGATCTATACCTACCTCATTCACTCAAGACGTATAAAATATAATGTTGCCACGATAATTGATGCGACTTGATGAATTTAGCAGAAGACCTAGACCAGCGTAGATATACCCACATTCTGTGTAGTCCCAAGCCGCATTCTTGTCCTCATAAGCATCTACCCACTCACGAAAATCAAGAAGTGTTCCATTAGGCAATTGGCATGAGCCTGGAGAAAATCAGTAATGGAGTTCTGCGAGCTTTAAAGTGGAAACGTACAGAAGTTTGAACGGTAGTACAAGTCGTCTCCGACGGCTTCTATCTCGCTCGATGCCGAACACGTGGGCGTGGGAAAAGTCAGATTGCCTGCACTATACACCATCCGACCCTGGTTGAAGGCTGACGCGGGAATGATGCGATCTCTATCTTCGACGTTGACCCAAGAAATGGTTGTACTATCGTAGCCCGTCATCGCGCTCAGTATCACCGGAAGACAGAGAACATAGAGGATTGAGACTATCATGTAGAAGAACAAAACACCTGTCCAGCGACTTTGAGTGCGGAAGAGATCCTTGAGAAGAGTCCATATGGATAGTAACGAGGGTCCATCCAGGGTAATATGCAAGAAATTTCGGTACGATGTAGGGTGTCGCTCAATAACACGCAGCACGGCGGTCGAAAAGATGACATAGCTGGTCCATGCAACGATCAACTGTGCGCCTCTTCCGACAAATAGGTCCCAGGCGACATCGATTGTTTTCGCCAGGCTGAAAGGGAGAGTGCCGAAGGTATAGTCCAGTACGAATAATGCCTCGATACCTTCAACAGTTGAGTTTTGTGGCCGTCCGTAGAAGTCGCCGCAACCACAGGTCACAGTTGTGAACACACGCCAAAAGCCAGACGTTAGAACTGCGGCAGCCACAAAAGGTCCGACGCCGAAGAATAAGAGCAAGAGGAAGGCGGTTGCTTGTTTTCTTTTGAAGTGATAGCCTTTCGACGAAGCATTTCCGAGTGTTCCCTTTCATTTCGCTGGGTGACGGATCGAGCATTGTGGTCAAGCTGCGGCTTGGTGGGCTCTTCTTTAAGTGGCTCGGTTTGCCAAACATCGCGGTATGGTCCGTATCTCTTTTGCTCCCGTGATCATGTTGGGGGAGAATGAAGCTACCGAAACGGGTGACATGGGATTTTTGAATCGCATCGTGTCTGTCTCCGAAAGTTATGCTTTTCTGGTAGACTCAGCCGCAACGCGCTTGTCGTGGTCTAGAAGATGGTTTGCATGAAGCCACCATGAACCTAGACAAGGCCGAAACGTGGCTATTCGACAAGCACGGATGAGGCGCGATAAGCTTTATGGTGGTTAGCGTTTGAGACTATTAATAAACATGGGCAATATCTATGGGAAACCTACGATAACAGCGTGAATAGGAAAGGTATCCTGTGCCACTCAGGCCAAAATCACTTTTGGACTACTGAAGTATGAGACAAAATATTTTGTGGGGGGTAATCAGCACGCATGATCTGCTTCACAACAGCGACATGGACCGAGTTTGGTGATGCCACAAGAAAGTGTCTGGAACGCTTGTGGCATTGAGGTCGCGCTATTGATGGTGGCTCGAAGTTAGAAGCACTACTCCGGTCAGACAGTGACGTCATACAAAACACCCAGATCTCTCTAGCGGATCGGAGAAGGCAACGGAGTGTTTCTGAATCTACATTTGTACTAGTTTTACATGGTGAGTACCTTCTGCAAATCCTCGCACGAAATCCGAATCTACTATGGCATATCTTTAACTATTGTTGAATATTCCATCCTGTGTAACTACTATTTAAGCATAATAATCCTCAACACCGTGTAAGCACATCCCCCTAACTGACTACCTCTACGAACTATTATATAATCCTGATTACCTTCGAGAGGCGATAATGTCGTGGGTGGTGAACTCTTGGCCATGCATATATGGAGCATTACCCACGGCGCTCCGATATTCAGTCGCGCGTTAATCAACGAAGAATCTTCTGCGAATGCAAGTCCCGCTGGCTATGCTTCACGGCAACCAGTTCATGCAACTACATCCCCGTTAGCTCCTCGTCTCCTGCATTCAGCCCATACCACCGGACTCACCTGCTGCAGCACATCGTCTTCAGTACTCTTACTCGGCACTAAAACCAGTCCGGCATCTGGAAGCATCTTCTCCGTCCCGACGTAGTTTCCTCCATCGTCCTTCGCATAGTGCTTGAGATAACAGTCGCGCGTCATTTGCCGCACATTAACTGTGCGTCGCTTCACTTTTCCGGCGCTGCCCTAGGGTAAGTAGTCCCCGAATACGTGTTTCTGGACGCTATGGATCATGGGAACGTCGATTTTCTCTTGAGGATCACCTTCTCGGAGCGACCGCATGTAGGCTGATGTTGAGTAGGCTGGTGGGGGTTGCTCGGCTGCGTCGGGAGATTCAGGCGCATACGCTGGGGGCGCGTGGCTGAGATGATGGGTGAGTGTTTTCATGTCGGAAATTGAGTGTGGGAGGCACCTACATCGATTCATCCTGAGCTCGATTGGTAGCTGGCTGCGAAGTCGCCTCCGTGCACTCATGCTTTCCTCCAACCATTATCACTTAGTTTTCTCCTTCCGTATATCTTTGGGGATATGGGTGACTCTTGCTTCCACTTGGAAGTTTTTGAGGGTTCAAGCCTAACAATACCTCTGGACCCCTGGCGGTTTTATGTATCAGACGGTTCGTTGTCATTCCGGTCAGGCGTTCACCACTTTATGAACAATATCGCGCTATCCTGAACTTTTGTGGCGCAGTCTCAGTATCGTGCTTACCATGACTCGAAATGAGAAGGCGGAGCACCTCAGTGTCCTCTAGATTCTCTGCGCTACCTAGCGTACCCAACCCCTGTTGGTTACTACGTATTTTTCCTGCGGGGAGGCCCTCGCTATGCGAGGGCCTCCTAGCTTAACGTAAAACTATGGCTTAACGCTAAAATATGTAAATTATTACTTTTCGCTGCAAATTGCTGTAATTTTGTATTACGCAACGTGTAATATATGAATACATAGTGCCTTAGCAAGCCTAGTTAGCCTAGGTGGCGTCTACTAATTTATTAAGGCTCTTAGCATCGCTCTTGTTATTATTATTAGAAATCTTATAAAGACTCCTACTTAATCCAAATGCGCTATATAGCTTAGAAAGCTAATGTTAAGTCTCTTAGCTATTATTCTTAATGTTAGCCTGTTTGCTCTAAGTATTAACGGCTATTACAGCTCTAGCCGCGCCTTTAGCCTTCTTAGTAAGTAGCTAGGCATATAGATTTAGCGCGCCCTATGCGCGTTACGTACTCTTTGCTACAGTATCTCTATAATTCTCATTAATCTATCGCTAAGGCTGAAAAGAACCCCTCTCTCTTAAATAATATATATTACTTTTATGTAAAGCTTAGAAAACGAGATCCTTATTAGCGTTCTTAGATAAGTGTATATACTATATCTAGTTCTTAAGCGCAACAACGATCTTCTTCTACTATTTTAAGAACTTCTTACCCGAGTTACGTAGATTTAATTATAGCCTTTTCTACTTATTAAGTAGTGCTATAACCTCTCTATTAAGATTTACAATCTATAAAGTTTAGTTAGGCTTAAAGTGTAAAGAAGATACGGTAGAAGAAGGAGGATTTTCTTTAATTCTAGCTTCTTTCTATTAATAATAGAATCTAGAAACTACTATAAATAGTAATTAAAGAGTAGAAGTAACTAATAAGAATATAATAAAGAGTAAATAAGGTAAAATAGAAAATCATATATAATATTGCTATATTAAATTCTAGGTAAAGAAGAAATTATCTAAGAGTGAAGTAAGAGTTTCTTATATACATATTTTTATTATTCTAGAATCTTCTACTTACTAATATATAATTAGTAATAAAGTATTCTAGAATATATTATATAATAGTTAAAAAGTATTAGAAATATAAGATTTCTAATATTTATTAACTATTTAGAAGATAATAAAAAGTAGTAGAACTTTTTAGATATTATAATTATAAATAATTACTACCTTTAATATCTTCGCTATTAGTAAAGCTTATATAACAAGCTATATAGCATTCTAGAAAGAATTAAATATAGTATCTATTAGTAAGCATGGCTTACTAATAGAACTAAAGAATAATTAAGAAACAATCTTAGGGGATTAAAAAGACCTTATATCTTTATATAAAGAGCTCTAGGATATATAGGCATAATAAGCTTAGAGCTTAGATTAGTTATTAGAAAAACATCCACTAATTATTCGTAAATAGAAATTAGACTGCGGAGCGAGTTAATT
Source organism: Lentithecium fluviatile CBS 122367 (assembly GCA_010405425.1). Lineage (NCBI taxonomy): Eukaryota > Fungi > Ascomycota > Dothideomycetes > Pleosporales > Lentitheciaceae > Lentithecium > Lentithecium fluviatile. The sequence goes on from MU005580.1 coordinate 438,397, forward strand.
ATAAAATATATATTCTATAATTTAGTAGAGAAAGAGTAAGGCATTAGTAGAAGCTATTAAATTCCTTAAGCTATCTATAGAAGCTATTCTCTAACTTAGAAGAGTAGCCTAAACTACCTAAAGTATCTACTATTACTACTAAGGCACCTAAATATTATACCCTTAGGTTTACCTAATAGCTAGTTTATCTTTTTTTTCTTAGGCGGCTTTACCTTAAGCAGATCTAAGATAGAATTAGTAAACCTAATCTTATTATTTATAAAGTTCTAAGTATGTATAGTAACTAGCTTAATCTAATACTTAAGAATAGTAGCTATATTAAAGACGGTGTAAAGATTCTTTTATATAATTATAGACCTCTTACTATAGTACGTAACTATATTTATTACTAATATAACGTTAGCCTAATACCCTAGCTAATACTAATATAATATATACCTAATATAATAGCTACTAGGTACTACTTAGCTACCTTCTTTAGAGAGTCTAGGGTAACTAGTAAGAAGTAGATGTTTAGCTTATAATTTATAGTAATCTTATAAACTAGTCTTTAGAATTTTATAAAGGGAAGAATAAAGCTATAGTACTTTCTATAGTAGAGAATCTTATTTATTATAAAGTCTAAGAAATATATTAGCCTAATACCTAGCCTAATACTATAGTAGAACTTACAGCCGCGATAATAAGAAGGCTTATAGAATAAGATACCCTTATATATAGGCACCCTCTTCTTATCTAAGCAGCTATATAGATACTAATAGCGATTCTTTTTCTTCTCCTCTCTCTACTCCTTAAATATAAACGCCTATAGGTTCCTACGCTTAGTAACTTATATATAGGGGGCCTTAGTAGTAATAGCGCAGCTATAGATACTATTACTAGTCTTCTTACTAGTTAGAATACTACGCACTAAATAAAAGTTAGTATATGCCTAATACTAAGGCTAATACTATACCTTTTCTGCCCTTATTAGGGCGATTAGTAGGCTTTAACTTTAGTTAGCCTAGAGCGCAGGTTCTAATTATAGTTATAAGATAGATAGATTAGAGGTAGTAAGTATAGTACTAATACTAAAATTATTAAATATATAGAGGAAAACTATAAAATATAAACTAATATATATACTTAATTACCTAGAACCTATAACGTAATAGCCCTACTTACTGCTAGGCAGTAATAATTAGAAGTAAAGGCAGACTAAAGTTTAATTAGAGGACTAACTAAAAGAATAGTATACTATATTAGATAAAGAAAAATAAGGGTATTAGGCTAAGTATTAGACCTAGGGTTTATTTTTAAAACAAGTTATAATTATTTAAAATTTTTAAATATAATACTATTACTTACAGAGTAACTGCAGGAAAAAAACCTTTTACTACTTAAAGTAGACTTAAATAGCTATTTACTTACCGCATTACTTATGTATTTATATTTATATAGAATAGCTACTACTATACTTACCTCTACTATTACACTTACCTTTATAGTTGTATAAAGAGTAACCTAGCTTCCTTACCTTTAAAGCGTCCTTCTACCTTCTTAGACTTCTAGGTTTAGGTTAACCTATTACCTCTATCTGCGCTATTCTCTTTATTATTAACTAATGCGTAATTATATACGCAGTAAGTCTTCTAGCCTTCGCAGCTATTAAGCATTTCTAGCGTTCTAATTATACTATAGTCTATATTAGTTACGTAACCTAGCTTAATATCTACCCTACGCGGACTAGCTTCTTAGCTAATAACACCTACTTACTAGCTAGTTACACCTACTAACCTAGGCTTAGTCTTTCTACTACCGCCTTCCTTGTTTACGCTAACTCTATTATTATAGAGCGAGGAACAAGCATAGCAATATATAATTAGTCTTGCTAAACAGAATATCCCTATCGCATTTCTGTTAATTTCCTCTTTAGGCGATTTTTATTTATATTATAAGAAATTTATATAAACTTTAGTAGGCGATATTAGCTAATTAGTAGCGCTGCATCCGCGCTAGCTACTGCACTAAGTACTAGCTATAGAAGGCGTAAATAATCTAATTAGAATATACTCTAGCTATAACACCTACCGCTTATTACCTTTTTTTCTTTATATTATTCTTAACCTCTACCTATACTACCTTAACTAGCTTCTACGTAGACACCGCCTGCCTATTAGCAGTGCGAAGCTATTCTATAGCCAGGTAGAGATTAGTTTCGCTCTAATAAGTAGAAGTAGAGATGTGCTGTATATTTAATAGCAGTATATCTAGTAAAACACGCCTATAGTTATATAAAGAGCGATCTAGCTTTCCTACCTTTAAAGCGTTCTTCTACCTTCTTAGGCTTCTAGGTCTAGGTTAACCTATTACCTCTATCTACGCTATTCTCTTTAGTATTAACTAACGCGTAATTATATACGCAGTAAGTCTTCTAGCTTTTATAGCTATTAAGTATCTCTAGCGTTCTATTTATACTATAGTCTGTATTAGTTATATAACCTAGCATAATATCTACCCTATATAGACTAGCTTTTTAGCTAATAATACCTACCTACTAGCTAGTTATACCTACTAACCTAGGCTTAGTCTTTCTACTACTGCCTTCCTTATTTACGCTAACTCTATTATAAGAGTTATTTAAAAACGTCTTTCTATCTATTCTAGAACCTCTAGTAGGCGGTATTAGTCTAGGTATTAGTTAACTAGAATTAGTAAATAAAGACCTTAATATTACTAATTTTAAAGCTGCTAAATTAAACGCGTATAATATACTACCTACTTAGCTAGATATTAATTTTAAGAAGAAGAACTATCTCGCGGATCCTGCTATATTAGCATAAGATAAGGGCTATATATATAAATTCTATAAGGCACTTAATAAGAAGCGTATAAATATATGTAATACCTATAATTACTACTAGTTTACGCTAAAGGTTTACTAAGGGGAGTGCTAGGATTACCGTAATAATTAGGTTAAATACACTAGTAAGGGCAATTAGATCCTATTATATAGATGCGATAATAATATAGACCTAGGTCCTATACCCGCCTATCTGCCTACCCTTACTAATATTAAGGAGATGCTTATTGCTAAGGTATATATCTTTATAGAGATTTAATAGCATTATAGCCTTTAGTAGAAGTATTATAGGTATGTTTACTACTTTGCTATTAACGTTATAAAGACGTTTATAAAGTTACCTCTATTACTATTATAGTTAGACATTATTATACTCTAACTACTATATTTAGATAAGGATAATTAGGGTGCTATCTAGCGCTAGTTTAAGAAAGACTTTAAGGTCTATTGTTTAGCTGTTCTAGTATAGTTAATCTTTCTAAAGAATAGCTATCCTAGGTACTCTAATGTTAATATTAATAACGCTACTGTTTAGTAGCTTTTAGTAAATAACTTAGTTAAGCATTAACTTATATTAATTAAGTATAGTTCTAGAGAAAGTCTACTTAGAGAAGTACTAAATATTTAACCTATATAACCTAGTACGTCCTTTACTCTACTAGATACGCTACCTGCTATTCTAGTATTCTTGCCGCCACCTTCTTTAGCTAATACTATAACTAATACTAGTACCTTACGCATATCCCTTGCCTTTACTATATATAGCTAGGGTTTGTCTATTCTAGCTGCTTTAGTAAATAATACTATAAATAACGTAGGGTTATATTATAGTAGCAGTTCTATATTTAATAACTTAGATAACTTAGGTAAGAATCTAGACTCTAACGCGTCTGCGGTGCTAGATATCCTTCTAGATATTAGTAAGTTTAAGACGCTTTATTACTAGATCTAAGGCTATTATAAGTATATATACCTTACTATAGGGTTAGTGCGCTGCACGCTAATATCTAAATTTACTAGTAAGAAGTTAGTTCTTAGTCTAGCGTTTCTAATACTTTATCTAACTAAAGTAGAAGAGTATATGCTGCCTTAGCAACGCGCAGTAGACTACCTTACCTACGTTTAGTATATAATATACTATAGGGACAGCTAATTTACTTAATACTCTTACTTTTAATTTACTACTTTTAATACTATTCTTTACTAGTAGACTACTATAAAGGTAGAGTTCTTTATAAGTTAAATAATAGATTTAGAGCTAATTATAGCTAACTATATCTAGAATACCTTTAATAAACCTAATAGTAGAAGGTAGTTAGTAGACTCTATTATATAATACTCTGCTGCTATACGCGGCTCTTACGCGTATTAGTCTTTAGAAGGGAAAAATTTAGAGGCGTTAGTAAGGCTAATACTAGAACTAATACTAGAACTAATGCTAATTTTTTTTATAGATTTAGTAATTATTATTACCTTATCTATTTATAACGTACTTAGCTACTAACTACTACTAGTATAATCTAATACGTTTTATACTATAGTTTAAGGAATAAAAGCTAGCTTCTATAGTATAACGTACATAACTTGCGCAGGATTTTATCCGCGACTATCTATATATTATCGCGTATTAGTTTTACTAATAATTTAATCTATTTAAAAAGCTTATTATAGTGCTAAAGTTTAACGTAGTTAACTTCTAGAATTAATATAAGTAGTAGGGAAGAGGTAGTACTTATAACTATAGACTTTACTACTATAGTAACGCACTTAATCTAGACATAGAACTTAGTAATAATAGCTCTAAGTTTAGTAGGATCTACCTAGCCTAGTATTAGAGTTATTATATTAGCGCTATTTATCCTAATCTAGAGCGCTAGAAAGTTCTATAGAAGGGGTCTCTACTCTTTCTACTATTTAATTAGATAACCTTTAACTTTATAGAGCTTAGTTCTATTCTTACTTACTACTACTTTTATACTTATTAGATAGCCTACTATAAGAAGAAGAATAAAATAACTAGGTAGAAGGTCTACTACTTTAACGCACTATAGTTAATAAATAATAGTTTATTTTAGGAGAGGCTACTAGGTAAGTTATACCTATAGCTTAGAGCTTATTAAAACTACTCTTCTCTAAATGCGTATAATTAGACTCTAGCCCTTAGTTAGTAGGTAAATACTAATATTTAGGCCTTTACTAGTATAGCTAGAGTAGTTTAGTATATAAGTGTCTATATAGCTAAGGGTAAGAAGTAAATAGAGAGTTATAAGAATATAGCTGCTTAAATTCTTCTATTTTTAAATAAAAAGAATTTGCTATTCTTACTAGCTACTAAGCTAATAAATTAATTAGTAGGTTAGTAAGACTATAGTGCTTAGAAGGTTTACTATCTTCTACTAGGCCTCCTATTAGTTTATTATACTTAGGTTATTCTTAATATTAATTACCGCCTAAAGGCAGAGTACCCTACTACTTTAATATTTTATTAGCTAGACTCTAAATAGAATAATATTACTAATATAGATAAGCTAGACGCTCTACCTTTCTAGTAAGGCTATTCTCTATTTATAAAATATAAAGAGCGTCTACTATTACTAGAGAGTCTTACCTATCTTAAGTTTTTATTAGACTATAATTACGCTACTTTATAATAATAACCTTAAGTATAGTAGTAAGTACTTAAGCTATATTCCTACTACGCTTTAATTCTTTAGAAATAGAACTTTACTTACGTTAAGCTTATACTCTACTATCCTTTCCGCGCTATAGAAGACGTTAAGACTATTTAGGGAAAGGTGTTTAAGACCTACGCAAAGGCCTATATTAAGTGCTAGGCTATATATATATTAGCTAGATAGCTATAGTTCTCCGTCCCCTCTAGTAGAAGAGGATAATTCTAAATAGGAAGACATAGACTTGCTAGATAAATTCTTATTTAATAAGCTAGCAGCCTAACACCCTAAGTTATAGGGTGTTATAGTTAATAATAATAATCTTAGTAATCGCCCTATTAATAGGGAGAGGAATTAGGATAATCTTATTTATAAAAATGTATATAGCCTTTATCCTGCCTATTACTAGAAGGAGTTAAAGCGCCTATATCCTATAGATTAGGTAGTCTAGACTAATACCTTACCTAATATCTTATAACTAAAGTAGTAGCTGCTCTATAACCTTATTATTAACTATAATACTATATACTAGTAAGGATAGTCTCTACCTTAGCTACTTATTAATCTTAATAGCGTAGGCGGAACTAGTAAGACCTATATAATTAAGGTTATTTTATTTATATTATTTTCTACAGCTAAACGCTGTAGGCAGGAGTTGCCTATTATTTAATATACGCCTACTAGTATAGCCGCCTTTCTTATTTCTAGTAAGATAGTTAACTTACTATTTTAGATCTCTATCTAGCCTTATAGGGGTAAACTTTCCTCTATATTACCTAGCGCGCTTTAGCAGGTACAGGCCGTATTTTAGAAGGTATAGTATATTATTATTAATAAGAAGTCTATAGTTAGCCTTACTATTCTAGCCTAGATTTATATATAATACTATAAAATCTAGCTATATAAGTAATATCTTAGCTTTGCTAGGGTTAATATAATCTTAGCTAAAGATTTTTACTAACTTCTACTAGTTACGTAGCAGCCTTTATTTAATAATTCTTATACTTCTACTCTTACTAATACGTAGGGGCGCTAACTATACCTTAAGTTTATATATACTATTATTCTTAATATTATTATGCGTTAGTAAGAAGATACTTAAACTACGTTTTATAACGCCCTAGCTTACATTTATATTAAAGGTTTAAAGGTTAGTAACTAGAACTTACTTATAAAGCGGTGCCGCGTTACTCTATCTTAGAGAGAGAGGAATTTCTTTAGTACTACTATACGTCTTTGCGTAAAGTAGTAAGAGGCTAGTAGTATTAATTACGCTTATATGCGTAATTCTAGCTAGCTAGTCTTTCTTATAAAAGCTATATATAATAACCTTAAGGTAGTAAACGTTCTATCTAAAGATAGAGGAAACTTATATAGTAAGCTTCCTCTATCTATTAGTAGTTATGTTATATTACTAGATAACGTCTAGATAAAGAGAGAGTTAGTTAATAGTACTATAGGAATAGTAGTTAGCATCCTTTAGCCGCTATTAATAGAGGAATATAGAAGTACTAACCCTATAGCCGTCCTTATAGCATTTAATGCGTATAATAGGCCTAGGCTATACTTACTAGAGGATAGTAAAGTTACTATACCTATCTTTACTATTTTCTAAGAGTTTATGCTAAATTAGGCTATATATATAAGGGTTTAATTTCCTCTTATATTAGCCTAGGCTATTATAGTATATAAGTTCTAGAAACTAAGTCTAGAGAAGGTAGTTATCTATATAAGTAGTAAGCGCGACTATATTTCTAGTCTTATATATATAGCTCTCTCTCGCGTAAAGACTCTAGAAGGTATTATATTTAAGAATTCTTTTACCTTTTAGCGCCTTAAATAGAAGAAGAGTATAATATATATAAAAAGAGAGGTAGATTTAGTATAGCGTCTTAAATAGCAGGTTTCTATAGTAGATACTATGTTTTAGCTAGCTACTATAGTTCTATATTAGGCCTAATACTCTAACTAATACCTAGCGTCTGCTATGCTGCCCTACCTGCTATACCTATATAAGAATACCTAATACCTAGTATTACGCTAGGTATTAGCCCTGCTTCCTTTATCTAACGCTAAACTACACACTTATTTCTTTATCTAGGTCTATTAGACTCTTATTCTCCTAATTATTCTCCTTCTATTTACTCTCTTTATCTTAACTACCTTCCTTATCCTTATTATCCTTATTTATCTAAACATCTTTATTATCCTCTCTACTTATTTTATCTATATTTATTATACTACCCTTATCTTTACTAGTATTAGACTTAGTAATAGCTATATAGTTACTATCTATCTCTTTACTATTAATCTCTATTCTATCTTTATTATTACCTGCTCTATTACTTATATCTGCTAGGTTAAGCAGCTTATACTATAGTAATATATTCTTAGGTAGCATTTTATTATTATAAATACTATCTAGAATCTTTTTAGTATATATAAGGTTATGTGTCTTAAGCCTAAGTATATAAAAGGTATTTATAAACGTATTACAAATTAGTCCTAGTATTAATAGCGCCTTCTCTTAAGTAGCTAGGCGAATTCTACTACTCTAGTACTCGCTATAGCCCTAGTATATAAATATTATAGATATAAGAGTTAATTAGGCTCTGCTAAAGATAGTATAAAGTTTTAAAAGAGGTAGTCTAGATATAAAATCTATATTTATGTAATAGTTACTAATGCGATTTACGTATAAGGTTTTAATCTCTTAAACCTATATTATTATTAGATTATATAAACTAATACTAGAGCTAATACTATACTTACTTATCTTAGTTATATAAAGTAGCTACTGCTAGTGTTAATAAGTGCGCTAGCTCTAGGTTAAATTAAATTTATATAGGCCTAATAGTATTAGCGCTAGTATTAGTTTATAGTAGATTATTATATACCTTTAAGATCCTAGAGCTTATATATAAAAGAAGAGCCCTTATTTCTTAGCGCTGTAGTATAGTAAGGGTGCTATATATAGCTAGAGTTATATTCTTCTAAAACTTCTATACTATACGCTATTATTAAATATTTATAAAGTACTTAAGCTAAGACAGTCTAGCCTAGATCTTTTTCTTACTAGGTTACTTTAGAATATTAGGCAAATTCTTCTTAATATTATACTATTCTGCTTTCTTTAGCCTTTTAGTTACCCTAATTACTGTCTTCTCCTTAAGTAAACTATCTACATTATATAGGCAAATCTTCTTTTTACTATTAATAATATACTATAGTAGTATAAGGTTATTAGCTAACTAAAAAATAACCTACTAAGGCTTAAAGAACTTTATCTTTAGCGTAGAAGGTATTAGTTTATTTTAGCGTGCTACTGCTTATTATATAAAATAGTTTCTACTCTCTAGTCTATTTATTATTAGTATAGCTAATACTATAGCTAATACTTATATACCTCTTAGCTACTATAATGTTCTTCGCCTACTTACGCAGCTATTCCTCAAGAAACTTCTACTTAATACTATTCTAGGCGCTATTAATAATATACTACGTATAGCCTTAGAACTTTTTCTAGTATTTAGAGTATGCGGTATTAGTAGTAATATAGTTCTTAATAGCTAGAAAGTTATTAACTATTACGTTCGCTCTAGTAGCATTATTCTTTTAAGTGCTCTTATTTAGTAAGTAATTAGTCTTTAGCTTCCTCTTCTTATAATTAGCTATAGTGCGGTTTTTAGTAAGGTATTAGGCAGTAATATAGTTAGCAGGTATTAGGCTATGTATTAGACGGCTCTAGCGGGTGCAATAATAGTATAAAGGTGCTTATAGTAGTAGTATATAGTTATAGGTATAGGATTGCTGTTATTAATATTTCTTATCTTCTATATATTAACTTGCCTGCGCTGTTACCTATAAGACCCTAGGTAAGAGAGAGGTAGTAAAGCTGCAGATAAAATTGCTTAGGTAAAGCCTAATAATATATAATTATACTAATATTAAGGCCTAAGGTTACGACTTGCAGGTGCAATTTATTTTATATACCTTAATTTTAAAATTAAGGCTATAGCTAATACCCTTATTTTTCTTTATCTAATATAGTGTACTATTCTTTTAGTTAGTTCTCTAATTAAATTTTAGTCTGCTTTTACTTTTAATTATTACTGCCTAGCAGTAAGTAGGGCTATTACGTTATAGGTTCTAGGCAATTTAGTTTATATGTTAGTTTATATTTTATAGTTTTCCTCTATATATTTAATAATTTTAGTATTAGTACTATACTTGCTACCTTTAATCTATCTATCTTATAACTATAATTAGAACCTGCGCTCTAGGCTAACTAAAGCTAAAGCCTACTAATCGCCCTAATAAGGGCGGAAAAGGTATAGTATTAGCCTTAGTATTAAGTATATACTAACTTTTATTTAGTGCGTAGTATCCTAACTAGTAAGAAGACTAGTAATAGTACCTATAGCCGCGCTATTACTACTAAGGCCCTCTATACATAAGTTACTAAGCGTAGGAACCTATAGGCGTCTATATCTAAGAAGTAGAGAGAGGAGAAGAAAAAGAATTACTATTAGTATCTATATAGCCGCTTAGATAAGAAGAGGGCGCCTATATATAAGAGTATCTTATTCTATAAGCCTTCTTATTATCGCGGCTGTAAGTTCTACTATAGTATTAGGCTAGGTATTAGGCTAATATATTCCTTAGACTTCGTAATAAATAAGATTCTCTACTATAGGAAGTACTATAGCTTTATTCTTCCCTTTATAAAATTCTAGAGACTAGTTTATAAGATTACTATAGATTATAAGCTAGATATCTACTTCTTACTAGTTACCTTAAACTCTCTATAGAAGGTAGCTAAGCAGTACCTAGTAGCTATTATATTAGGTATATATTATATTAGTATTAGCTAGGGTATTAGGCTAACGTTATATTAGCAATAAATATAGTAGCGTACTATAGTAAGAGGTCTATAATTATATAGAAGAATCTCTATGCTGTCTTTAATATAGCTACTATTCTTAAGTATTAGATTAAGCTAGTTACTATATATGCTTAGAACTTTATAAATAATAAGGTTAGGTTTACTAATTCTATCTTAGGTCTACTTAAGGTAGAGCCGCCTAAGAAAAAGAAGATAAACTAGCTATTAGGTAAACCTAAGGGCATAATATTTAGGTGCCTTAGTAGTAATAGTAGATACTTAAGGTAGTTTAGGCTACTTTTTTAAGTTAGAGAATAGCTTTTACAGATAGCTTAAGGAATTTAATAGCTTCTACTAATGCCTTACTCTTTCTCTACTAAATTTTAGAATATATCTTTTATAATTAACTCGCTCCGCAGTCTAATTTTCGTTTATAAACGATTAGTGGATGTTAAGAGTTATTTAAAAACGTCTTTCTATCTATTCTAGAACCTCTAGCAGGTAGTATTAGTCTAGGTATTAGTTAAGTAGTATTAGTAGATAAAGACCTTAATATCGCTAATTTTAAAGCCGCTAAATTAAACGCGTATAATATGCCACCTACTTCCTCTAGGAAGTATAATACGTCCTTAACTAAATATTTATCTAGTTAAAATTTTAGTCTATATTAGATATACATATTTCTAATCTAGTTATAGTTTTAAAGGGTAAACATATAGACAATATCGCGAATCTCTTAAGGGAGAAGTAGAAAAGGACACTACTCTCTCTACAAGTTAGTTAGCATAAGATTCTAATAGCTATTTTAGGGTGCTTACAGCGGCTCTATAATGCGGCGTAATAATACGCTAGATAAGTAAGAATAGGCTATTTAAGTAAGACCTAACGTTTGTGTTTCTATCTTATAGTAGCTTAGTAAGGCTATTAGCTAGTTAACAGCTTAAAGAGATGTATAAGATAAGTATTAATGTTATTTAATAGAGCTTACTAGACGTGCTACTATTAAGCATACAGCACATCTCTGCTTCTACTTACTAGAGCAAAACTAATCCCTGCCTAGCTGTAGAATAGCTTTGCACTGCTAACAGGCAGGCGGTATCTACGTAGAAGCTAGTTAAGGTGGCATAGGCAGAGGTTAAGAATAATGTAAAGAAAAAAAGGTAATAAGCAGTAGGTGTTATAGCTAGAGTATGTTCTAATTAGATTGTTTACGCCTTCTATAGCTAGTACCTAGTGCAGTAGCTAGTGCGGATGCAGCGCTACTAATTAGCTAATATTGCCTACTAAAGTTTATGCAAATTTCTTATAATATAAGTAAAAATTGCCTAAAGAGGAAATTAACAGGGATGCGATAGGGATATTCTATTCAGCGAGACCAATTGTATATTGCTACGCTCGTTCCTCGCTTCGTAATAATAACTAGAGTAGATATACTAGGTAATACTATAATAGTATAGGGTAGTATTAATCTAGAATAAGTATCTTAGATTAATAACTAATAATTAAGCTATTAACTTAAAGTAGATATAAAGTGCTATAAGTATATTTATTTATATTTATATATATAGTTAGTTCTAGAGTTCTAAGAGTTCTAAAGCGCTATATATCTCTAGTATTAGTAGGACTCTCTAGGACTATATAAGTCTAGTTACGTAATATTAGAGAAAGAAGGCTTAAAGAGATTTTTATATAACTAAGCTTAGTATAGGTTTTTATTAGGCGTAGCTTTATACTTACTAGGCTTAGATTATAATTTAATTTTTATCTTTTAGTTTCTATATTCTTATAACCATCCTTTTATTCTATATGTAAAAATAAACAATATATACGCTTAAAATTCTAAAAACAATATTATAAATAATAAACGTTTTAAGAACGCATATATAAACTATAGATAATTTATAATAAAAATATAGTAATTTAAATGGTGCTATGCACTACTTCTATTATAAAAATATTTTAAATTGCAATTTTATATTATATAATTAAAAAGTTAGAAAAACCTTTCTAAAAATATTTACAAAGTGCTAGTCTTAAACTATTAACATAATAATAAAACTAATGTAAAACAGTAGTTTAAAGAATAAAATAATAGTAAAATCGGATAACTAGAATCTAAAAATACATTATTTTAAATAAAACAATAGTGAAACCGGATAACTAGAATCCGAAAATACATTATTTTAAATAATAAAAATAGTAAAACCGGATAGTAAAAACCCGGAAACACGGATATTAAGAATCCGAAATTAATGTTAAAGCAAATAAAAATTATTTAAATTAGAATAACTATATAGAGATACTAGATAGCACCGGAAAAAGGATATGCAATTCAACGATTTATTATATCTTTACTCTTACTTTTTCACACTAGACCTAGGAACTAAGAGAATTATATAAACAAGAGATATTAAAATATTAGAAAATTAATTCTATGACTTTTCTAATAATATAATTATTTCTAATAGTTAAAAAACAAACACTATTAATACAACTCTAGAAGTTAAAGAACTGAGAAATATAGAACCCTTAATAGAAGAAGAAATTAGGGACTTAGACAATATAGATAATATATCTACTACTTCTAATAGCTATAATAAATATTAAACAACCTCTAGAAGCCTAAGACCTAATGAATTAAACTATAATTAAAATTAAAGTAATAAAAGACTTAGTAAAGAAATACAAAATAGTAAAATTAACAAACTATTATTATTAATTACAGAAAATCTAATAATAGAAAATAAGAAGCCTAATAGTTATAAAGAAGTAATAAATAGCCCTAACTATAAAGAATAGGAAAAAGCTATGTAAGCTAAAATTAATGTAAAAAAGTAAGAGTAAAGATATAATAAGTTGTTGAATTGCATATCCTTTTTTCAGTGCTATCTAGTATCTCTATATAGTTATTCTAATTTAAAAAAATTCCATTTGCTTTAATATTAATTTCGAATTCTTAATGTCCGTGTGTCCGTGTTTTTACTATCCGGTTTTACTATTGTTTTATTATTTAAAATAATGTATTTTCGGATTCTAGTTATTCGGTTTTACTATTATTTTATTCTTTAAACTAGTGTTTTACATTAGTTTTATTATTATATTAATAGTTTAAGACTAGCACTTTGTAAATATTTTTAGAAAGGTTTTTCTAACTTTTTAATTATATAATATAAAATTGCAATTTAAAATATTTTTATAATAGAAGTAGTGCACAGCACCTTTTAAATTACTATATTTTATATTATAAATTATCTATAGTTTATATATACGTTCTTAAAACGTTTATTATTTATAATATAGTTTTTAGAATTTAAAGCGTATATATTATTTATTATTTATTTTTTACACTATTATAAGGAGTATGTTAAGCTCTTAGAATAGGCTAAGTATTCTATCTTTATTTTTTGCTAAGATAGAAGCGCGTGCGATAGTTTTATCTCTAGCTAAGTTACTTGTCGCGGAGAGCTCTCTCTCCCTGAATACTAGGTGGTTCGGCCTAAGCCAAGGCGCACCAAACGGCTTAGCAAGAGATCTAAAACATGTGCCGTCTTACCTATTATATATAGACCTAGCCTATTAGGAGCACTAGATAGGGAGAATAGACGCTCTCTTTTTTACTATACAGGTCCTGCGCGATAGTTATAAGCCTAGTTTGCGCGTAATTCGCCCGCACCCTATATAAAGCTCGCGCGCCTGCTAAGGTCTATTCCCCTACTTCTTCTTCTACTTAATAAGCCTATCCTTACTATTTACACGCTATAAGCTAGATTATAAGCTTATCTAGAGCCCTACTAGTAACTATAAGGCTAATAGAATACGCAAGCTTTCTAAGCTAGTTTACTTAGCTAAAGTACTATACGCAGGCTTAGCAGGTTTAGAATCTAATTAATTCTAACCTTAAGAGTAGCGCGTTAGTAGGCCCTCTAGCTTAGCCTAACCTAGATACTGCTAATATTAATAAGCTTCGCTAATATTAGATTAAGCTCGCGATTTATAGGACCCAGACAAGGAAGCTCTAAGGAATATAGATATAGGTATACGCTACGGTACAGGCACATCTCCTAAAGCTTATAATATTATAGGCGGATAATAACTAGTTCCTATACGCGTTGCTTAAGGCGCTTAAGATAACCCTTTACCTAAGTAAGGAGGATTAGAAGGAGCAGGTACGCCTAGATTATAAAGAGGTAATCTAACGCCCTATATCTAGACTAAGTATAGAGCTACATACTTAGCTGCTTAATTAGAATAAGGTATATACTAGTACTAAGAGCGTTAGCCTTAATAAGATTAAAAAAACGCTCCCTATTAAAGACTTTCTACGCGCTGTAATAAAGTACTATAGTAACTAGGTAGAGTAGAAGCTTAAAGCTCTCCTATAACTAGACGCTATAAGCCCCCTTACTATTAAGTAATATGCTAAGTAGTTCTCTTAGCTTAGCTATACTAAGGAAATTAGTTAGGGGATCTACGCCACCCTTACTAGATAATTAGATAAGAAGCTCTACTCCTACCCCTATAGAGAGGGGAGTTAGCACACCTAAAGGCTAGTTAACTACTCTTAGCTAGAGCAGGCTCTTATAGGTAACACCTCTAGGAAACTATAATTAGTTCTAATAAAAGATAAGATTACTAAAATTAGAAAGAGATTAGAAAATAAGTACTAGAAGAGCATACAAGAGGCTCTCTAAAAGAAGAGTTAGATAAGCTAAGGGAATTACCTAAGATTAATTTAGGTATAAGAATCTTAACGCTTATTACTCTAGGTAGCAGCTATAATAGGTTAAGCGTTATATAGAGCTACTTACGCGCGTTACTAATAAAGAGTAGATTAGTGCTAGCAGGGCTAAAGGGCTCTTTAAGCGGGACAACTATTATTTAATTTAGGTAGACCTATATAAGCCTATATGCAGTAGCTAGCTAATTAATACCCTATAGAAAACCCCTCTTTTTCTTTATTATATAATTTTATAGCTCTGCTAAAGTTTTATTTATTAATCTACCTATCTATACCCTTAGGGTAATCCTATAGGTTAACTCTAGAGGGTAACTACCTACGCGCTGCCCTAGAGCGCATATATTAGCTCTCTACTAGAGCAGCTCTCCTTAATTACCTCGCAGAGAGCTAGGGGGTGTGTCGCGGAGAGCTCTCTCTCCCTAGATACTAGGTAGTTTAGCCTAAGCTAAGGCGCACTAAACGGCTTAGCAAAAGATCTAAAACATGTGCCGTCTTACCTATTATATATAGACCTAGCCTATTAGGAGCACTGGATGGAGAGAATAGACGCTCCCTTTTTTACCACACAGGTTCTGCGCGATATTACTTTATTAACTTAGTATGTTAGCGCGTCTGTTTTCTTTACTAGATATATATATATAATTTTAAACTTATATTTTCTAAGCGTTTTAGACTATCTTAATTATCTTAGTAAGAGGTCTTTTATTATAGTAAACCTTAGGAGGTTTTTAGAGTTAGTAAAGATAGTAAGTTTAGAGCAGCTATATACGTAGATTCTTTAGTATTTAAGTGCTTTAATTATTATAAATAGCTCTTTATTATAGATATTATATCTCGTTTTAGCATCTATAAGCTTACGGGAGTAATAGGCTATTAGGTACTATTTTCTATTTCTTTCTTATTTAGCGTATGCGCTAAGGGCTTAGTTACTTACGTTAGTTTTAAGCTATAGAGGCTAGTTATCTTAGAAGTTTATAAGTATAAGTAGTATAATACACGCTATTTATAGTAATTAGAAGGATTTTTGTTATTTAGTTAACTATTTAAAGAGTATGTATTTTTTATAAGTTCTATTAATAATGTTATAATTACTGCGTATTTCTTAATAAACTATCTATTAAAGCTGCAGAATCCTAGAAACTCTTAGATATTCTTAACTGTTTTAGGGCGAGGCTAGTTCTATATAGTCTTAATTTTATTAGGGCTTTTTTATATGCTTATAGTATTAATGATAAAGCCTAGAAATTCTAGCTCCTAGACGTAGAATTTGCATTTCTTAGGTTTTAGTTATAGGTTTGCTGTTACTAGCGCTTATAGCATAGTTATAACATAGTTTATATAGTCTTCTTTCCTTTCTAAGCAGATTAGGATATTATTAAGGTATACTATAATAAATATATTAAGGTATTCCCTTAGTACGTTATTAATTAGCGCCTAGAAGGTTGCTAGTGCGTTTATAAGTCTAAAGGGTATAACCTAATATTTATATAGTCTATATCTTAATTAGAATATAGTTTTCTATTTATTACCTTTTTTAATTTATATAAGGTAGTATCCGTCCTATAGATCTAATAATATAAAGATTCTTACTTTTGCGAGTCTATCCTATAGTTCGCTAGCATTAGGTAATAAGTACCTATTTTTAATAGTAATATTATTAAGCCTTTAGTAATCTATATAGGGTTATAGTTCTCTATCCTTCTTTATAATAAAGGTAAAGGGGCTTACTACTAGTAACTTAGAGAGTTAGATATATCCTTTCTCTAGGTTTTTCTTAATAAAATCTCTTTCCTATTTAAGTTCTTTACCTGTCTCTATATATAGTAGTCTAAAGGGTAGTATTTTCCCTTCTTTTAGGTTAATTATATAATCCTAGGGTTAGTACTTAGGTAGGTTCGCTTTTTCTTCCTCTTTCTAAAATAGATATTCCTATTTCTTATATAGTTTAGGAATATTGTAAGTTATATTAGTACTTATTTTCTTATATTTTTTAACCTAGTAGTTCCTACTAGCGTCCTTTAAGCTTAATTTATATTTATTAACTTCTAGTTATAAGAGTATATTAAGTTCTCTTTTACCTACTATTAAACTTTATTAATGCGTAGGCTTCGCTTATAGTGCATAGCTATAGCGTGTTAGAGATATCTTTTCCTTATTCTATTTAATTTATAGGTTATGTTTTTATAACTATAGTAGTTCTAGTACTACTTTATAACTAGAGAATCTTAGTATATTAAAGGTAATTTACTTCTAGTGCTAGTTAATCTTAAGCGTTATATTAACCTTATAGTCTATTCTTAGTATTTTTAATATAAGTGCTCTGTCTCCTGCGTATAGTAGATAAGGTTATTATTTTTATTTTTAGGTAAGTTCTACCCTTTTAGTAATATCTAGTAAGATATAGTTTTCTTAGGCTCCTAAGTTTATTATAGCTTTTGCTTAGATATTTCTAAGTTAAACTATAAGTTTTATTAATACTCTATTACCTATAGTATTAAATTCTTAGAAGGCGTTTTCGCGCCTTAGTTTTAGCCTAAAAAAGATTATTACCTAAGTTTAGGTGCTTAGTAGTTACTATTACTCTATACTCTATTAGGATATCTTTTTATGCTATAGCCTAGGTTAATCTATATAGTAAACGCTAGTAGGTGTAAGTAAAATCTATTTTTTTCCTTCTCTTAATAATGCTTCTTATATATTACTTCTAAGCAGGTTTGCTATTTATCCTAGACGCAGACTTTATCTACTAGTAGAGTATATACTATGTTTTCTACGTTAGTCTTCTATAAAAAGTATTATGCTCTTTACTTATCCTAAAGATATTTATTACATTTATTAATAGTGTAGTTAAACTATTTCTATTTATATTAACGTCTAGCTCCTAGAAAGTAGCTTATGTTTATTTTAGCTATATAGTGTACTTTATAGTAGTTATTTACGCATACTATATAGTTTATAACCTTATGTTTTAAGTTACATACGTCTATAAAATACGTAGAATAGTAGTTTAGTTATTTATTATTATATTTCTTCCTACTATTCTAATATTTATAGTTTTAGTTTACTATTTCTTATATCTCTTAAGTAAATAACTAGAGTCTTCTTTTATAGTTATTTTATAGTTTAGGTTTTTTTCTAATAATGCCTTATAGGAGTGCGTCTCTATTATATAGTTATATATTAGTTTCTTTAATAAAGTCCTATACTATAGGCGTGCCTAGGTAAAGTTTCTTTATATTTAGATATAGGGTTAGTGCCTATTAGATAGGGTAGTAAAGTTCTTCTTTATCTTTAAGTTCTTTTAAATCTTTATATAGTTGCTTATCTAGGGTTTCTAGGCGTTCTATAGTTTCTAAGTTAAGTTTTTTAATTTTCCTAACTACGTCCTATTCTTTATCTATTTCCTAGTCTTCTTTTAATATTATTTTTAGTTATTATCTAACCTTATTTTTAGAATAGCAGTTCTTTACGAGGTAGCCTACTTTACTATACGTAAAGTATTTACGCGTTTCTACTTCTTAGAATTATAGTTCTATTAGAGGTCCTCTAGAGTTACGCTAGTAGGGCTTATAAAAGCCTAGTCCTCTCTTCTTTCCCTTTTTTAAGTTATTATACTAGATTCCTTCTATTAGTTATTACTTATAGTTATTATACTAGTAACGCTATAGGTAGTAGCCTAAGGTTTAAGGCTTTATTAGGTAGCTATTAGGTAGCCTTTTAAAGCTAAGACATAGCTTCTATTCTTATTAGCATAATTCTTAATATAGTTTATACTATTTAGCGTTAATCTAGCTAGACTCCTTATAGAGGTCTTTTAAAGAAGTAATAAGGTTTTTAAATTATAGTAGCTCTTTACAGATCTTAGGTTTTAAGCCCTACTTATATATAACTATTAGGGCACTTTCTTTTAGTTAAGTTATATAGTATATTTCTTAAAGTATATAGTATAGTCTATAATAGAGTACGTCTATTAGAGTTATTAGATAGCTTATTTAGTAAGAGGTACTTAGTTAGTAGTACTAAAAAGTTACCTAAGTTTTTTCTTAAAGTTCTTATAGTCTTTAATAATCTAGTTAATAGCGTTACCTTTATAATTCTTCTTAGCTAGGTAGCTTACTAGGTATAGTTAGATCTAGGTAGCTACTTTACCTTATAAGTATAATACTATAAGGATAACTTTCTCTTTACTCTCTATTTCTAGTTCTAAGATATAGAAGTAGAGTTTAAGTTAAAGAATCTACCCTTTAAGTTTACTATAGTCTCTATAGTATAGGTCTAGTTTAGCTACCTTATTCTTAGAGTTAGTAACTGCAGTAATGCCTTTAAAGTTACTTATATTAAGGATATTTAATATATTACGTTCCTACAGGGTAGCTAATCCTAAAGAGGTAAGTTAGTTCTTAGATAGAAGTAATAATAGGAAGAGAGGTTATTAGTTATATAAGGAAGTAATAGAGTAGTTAGTATTAAAGTTATAAGACTATTAAATTAATAATACTTACTAGAATCTAAATAATAGATTATTAAATAAGTTAAACACTAGGAACTATAAGGGTTCCTGCTGTTCCTATATACCTATAGCTATAGATTAATAGTTAGTTGCAGGGCTATTATTAGTTATAATAGTCCCTATTATAACTATTAATAGTCCTTAGCGTAGCTATTAGTTACGTAACTTATTTCTAGTTAGTAGTTATTACTTTTACGCATACCCTTAGCAGTTGTCTAACTACTAATTATGTTGTCTAAATCCTGTTTAACTTATAGGTCGTAACAGTTACTAACCTTTCTTTATATTAAAGCATTTCTTACTATTAAAAATATAATTAAGATAGCTATTACTATAAAGAGGAGCTCTATCTAAGTTATATAGCACCTTATATACTAGATTACCTACCTGCTAGGCTTATAGTATTAGTAGTGCTAAGAGCTACCTTAATAGTTAAAGTAAGACTAAGCCTAGAGATAATAGAAGGTTAAGTGCGTATAAGCTAGATACTAAAGCTAATTAATATAGATACTACTAAAGCCTTTATTAGGGTTTACTAGTAAAGTAACGTTAAAGATATTAAAAGTAGCACTACTATAGCTAAAGAAGTAGAATAAGGCTACTATTAAGAAGCTACTATTATTATTAAAGGCTAAAGGGTTAAAGTAAATATTAGTAATATAGCGTATATTTATTAAAACTAGAGCATTATTCTAGATAGCTAAGTAAATAGTATCTTATAGAGCTTAGAGAAACTGCTGTAAGATTACTTAGTTAGCGTACTAAGTAACTAGTATAAGAATTAGCTAAGCTAATTAATAAAAACTAGTTCTAGGTATATAGATAGTAAAGACTACTTATACGTAGTTACAAAAGGCTATAAGCTTAGCTAGAAAGTATTAATAGAAAGCTATAATAGTTTTAAGGGCAAGGTTAATAAAGAGATAAGAATACTAGGAGAATAAGAAGGACTTTAATAAGAGCTCTTTATACTTTATAGCTTATAGAAAGATGCCGTAGTATAGTATAATAGATAGGAGAAGGTTCTATAAGGGTAAATAGTAAAAGGGTAAGTAGTAAAAGATCTTAAATAGGTAATATTAAGGATAATTTTAGAAATAGAAGTTAAACGTTAGTTTAACAAGTGCGTATAGGGCAATTCCTTAGAGATAGAGTAGCCTAAATAGGTTAGTAGAGTGCTAATTACGATAAATAAAAGAGCAGTCTAAGTACTAGATAGTTAGTATGCTATTACGTTTGTAGCTCTAATATAGAAGTAGATACGCGTAGGAATCTTAATTAATAGCATTATAAGAACTATTAGGTAAAATACTAAATAGTTTAGCTAAATAAGTTAATAAGATGCTAATTATAATAAATAAGAGGTAGTCTAAGTACTAGATAGTTAGTATACTACTGCATTTATAGCTCTAAGAAAGAAAATTAAGTAAGATTTTAATAGAGCTTAAAGGGGCTAAGCTTAATAGTTTAGGAGGAAACTATAGTTGTGAAAAAGTAAGAGTAAAGATATAATAAATCGTTGAATTGCTTATCCTTTTTCCGGTGCTATCTAGTATCTCTATATAGTTATTCTAATTTAAATAATTTCCATTTGCTTTAACATTAATTTCGGATTCTTAATGTCCGTGTTTCCGAGTTTTTACTATCCGGTTTTACTATTGTTTTATTATTTAAAATAATGTATTTTTGAATTCTAGTTATCCGGTTTTCACTATTGTTTTATTATTTAAAATAATATATTTTCGGATTCTAGTTATCCGGTTTTACTATTGTTTTGTTCTTTAAACTAGTGTTTTACATTAGTTTTGTTTTTATGTCGATAGTTTAAGACTAGCACTTTGTAAATATTTTAGAATGGTTTTCTAACTTTTTAATTACATAATATAAAATTGTAATTTAAAATATTTTTGTAATAGAAGTAGTGCACAGCACCTTTTAAATTACTACATTTTATATTATAAATTATCTATAGTATATATACGTTCTTAAAACGTTTATTATTTATAACATTGTTTTTAGAATTTAAAGCGTATATATTGTTTATTATTTTTTATATATATAACATTAGAATAGGGCCCTAATAGTCCTAGTCTAATTAAGTAACGTTAGGTTCTTTATAAGATAGACCCTACTATTCTTAATCTAGAATTATAATATTAATATAGTAATAAATTTATAGCATAACATTATAGCTAAATATTATTAATTTAATACGTCTTTTTGTAATTTTATAGCCCTCTAATAATACTAATACAGGCCTCTTTTTTAGTATTTAACTCTCTATTAAATTACTTCTATTTACGTAAGGTATAGAATTATTAAAAACGCCTTATAAGTTATAATTCTATTACTTCTAGAATTAAGCGTTACTTCTAGGATTTCTAGAATTACTTACGCTTAGCGGGATTAGGGTTAGGTAATCGCTAACTTAATCCCGCGCGCTAAGCAGGGTGGTGTTGTCCTACCACGGGTTGTTCCTGCATAATTACGGAGGTGCCCTCTAAAAGTAAGGGCCGCAGGGAGAAGGCCCGTAGGCAAGCCACCACACGGATTATAAAACTAGGAATAAGCGAGATTTCTAAAAAGAAAGGAAGGGTTCTTAGAGATAGGCTACCCTAGGTAAATTAACCTTTCTAATATTAAAAATAGAGCTATTTATGTAAGGTAAAGTGCGGGAGAGGTAGAATATATTAAAAACTATTATCTGTAGAGCCCTTAGCGTCTATATCGCTGTTATAGATTAACACTATATTAGTATTAGTAGCCTACTTATTCTCTCCCTTTACTAACCTTAACCTAGTAATATTAACCCTAGGTTCCTTAGTAGATTTTAGCTAGTAGCGTATATAATCTATACTACCCTCTTAATACTTATTACCTCTGTTAAGCTAAATTATTTCCTCTATATAGCATAGGATCTGCTTAATCTACTATTAAATTCTCTACTACTTAAGGTTTTTCTAATGTTTTACCTAGTATTTTACTATATTAGTAGCTAATACTAGTGCACTACGTGCAGTTATTATTCTCTTTAACTAGAATTAGCAAGGCTTAATAGCGTTTAAATCTAGTAAATTAGGGCACTAAATAAGTTACTTAACCTTATATTTTATATATACTATACGCTAGAACTAGTAGGCATAGGTAGGCGCGAGATCCTTCTAAACTACTATAGATAGACAGCTCTTAAGGCACTTTTTAGTTAAGAGAATCAGCTTCTTTTTAAGAACCTTAGTCTTATATTACTACTAATTAATGCTATCGCCCTAACGCTAGTAAAGTTTACTAGTCTTATTCTAAAGGCCTACTTAGCTTATACCTATTATAAGCTTCTACTCCTATTTCTTAATTAGCTTATAATAGGCATTTAACTCTATAATAATCTGCTTTACCTAATCCTTCTATTTTACTATTATAGTGGATAATTTATTATATTAATCTTCTAGGAGCCTAACCGACCCGTAACTAAATGGTACTGCCTTGGTGCCTGCTAAAAATCCTCCCCTTGTTATGTTTCCTGTTTCATCTCCTCCCTCTTATTTAAATTAAAAAAAATTAGTGCTAAATTATTCCGCCCGATTACGTGCAATCCTAAAATAACTAATTAACCTTAATAGAGTGCCTTTCTCTCTACTATTGTAGAAAATAAATAATAATTAATATATACGCTTTAAATTCTAAAAACTATATTATAAATAATAAACGTTTTAAGAACGCATATATAAACTATAGATAATTTATAATATAAAATGTAGTAATTTAAAAGGTGCTGTGCACTACTTTTATTACAATTTTTTTTAAATTATAATTTTATATTATATAATTAAAAAGTTAGAAAAATCTTTCTAAAAATATTTACAAAGTGCTAGTCTTAAACTATCGACATAATAATAAAACTAATGTAAAACACTATTTTAAAGAATAAAACAATAGTAAAACTAGATAACTAGAATCTAAGAATACATTATTTTAAATAATAAAATAATAGTAAAACCGGATAGTAAAAACACAAAAACACGGATATTAAGAATCTAAAATCAATGTTAAAGTAAATGGAAATTATTTAAATTAGAATAACTATATAGAGATACTAGATAGCACTAAAAAAAGGATAGGCAATTTAATAATTTATTATATCTTTACTATTACTTTTTTATAGGTTATAAGCCCGGCGCTATATTATCTATAAAATTTAAAGAACTTTATAACCCTTTATAAATATATTTATAACTCTTTATAAATACCTCTATAACTCTTTATAAATACCTTTATAACTCTTTATAAATACCTCTATAACTCTTTA
>MU005580.1:470013-509961 GCA_010405425.1 Lentithecium fluviatile CBS 122367
GAAGACTAATTAATTACTACGTATAATATCTAGGTAAATATAAGACGTTATATATAGAATAGAAATAGCGAAATAGGTGTAAAGTAGAAATACTTAGGGGGGTAGTCTGTGCTTCTAGTGCGCGGACTAACTGCTAGTTAGGGTAAAGTTTAGAGAATAGTTCTAGGCGTACTAATAATAGTACGAACAGGACTTAGCAGTGTTAGGGGATCTAGGGAGGATACTGTAACAAAGATAAAGTATAGAAATTAGATCTGCGACCTAGCTAGCCTTAACAACGCCGCGCCTATTAAGAAGGAACGATTTATTAGCTACTATTACGCAGCTAGAGAGGAAGCCTTCTTAGAGAGGATAATTTAAGCTAGCTAGCGAGCTGCTGGCCTAGTTTTATATAATCCTAATTATGTAATTTAATCCTTATAGGTATTAGGCAGGCCAGCAACTCCGCCACAACCTCTTTAGGATCTTAAAGTAATAAGTACGCTCTATCGCACCCCTTAGAGGCCCTAGAACCTGTATGCAGCTCAGCAATCTATTTAGCAATTAGAAAGCCTCTCTTAAGCTACCTGACTTCTTCTCTAGAAAGCAGGCAAGGCTATAGCAGCTGCAAATGCTCAGGCAGCAAGACAGGAAGCTAAGATATTAACACTAAAATATCAGCTAGAGGCTGCTAGCTCTTAGAGGAAGCGGAAGCGAGTTCCTATAGATTAAAATTAGAGATTTGCGGACGTTAAGAGTATTAAGCGTGCGATTAATTAGGCGGCTACCTTACAGGTTTAAAACTCTAGGCCTGCTGCTTAAAAAGCTAAAACACCTGTAAATAGGGCAGCTACTAGTACTGCTTTTAATTCTATATATACAGAATAGCAGCTAGAATAGAGCGTTAATAAATACAGCGTCTTTTGCGAGGGCGACGAGTTTTAGTAGGGTAATTAGCAACCCTATGTAATTAGGAACCCTATGCGCTAGCTTATATAGCCTAGCTATCTCTTCTCTACTCTATATAAATACTTAATTTAATATAATTTAATTCTTCTATTATAGCTTTTTATAATATCTCTACTTATATATTTATTATTACTCTTAGAGTAACTAGTAAGTTAAATAATAAAATTCACTTCTTAACTAAAATTCTAATATAGATAATAAACTTAGATATAAATAAGTAATTATACGCGGCTTTAATCTAGACTAGTAGCTACTAAAAGTTAAAGATAGCTACTTTATAAATACTTTATAATCTAGTAGACTATTAAAGTAAGCTAAGATTTCTAAGAGAGTTATTAATAGTATACGTACTTACTATTATAGATAAAAGAAGTTTTATACTAATATTACTAGTAAACTTAGTTAAAAGAAATTTAGTGTCTTAGCTACTATAGTATAGTAGGTTCTATAGAAAGTAAGCTTTAAAAATATTAAATTAATAAAAAAGCTTAGATTAATAAAGAAGATAAGAAAAAATTAACTTTATTTATATCTTTAATATTAAGATTAGATAATTAAGAACTAAAAGAATATTATTTAGTCTAATAAAATATCTATTATCCTACTTTATAGTTAAAGGGGGTATAGAGTTTAAAGAAAAGTAAATAATGCTTTTATTTAAAGCTATATTTATAAGAGGTAGAAAGACTATTCTAAGTTTATATTCTAGAGCTGCTTTTTATATAATTGGAAAGAAACTTATTATTACTAAATACTAGAAATAAAGAATAAGAAGAAGAATACTACTAAAAGAATTAAATAATTAAATTAAGAGCTTAAGACTATTATAAAGAAGTAATAGAAGCTTAAGAATAGTATATAGCGCCTTAATTTACGTACTAAGCCTAGCTAGCAGCCTTAATAGAAGTAGAATAAAAAGAATAGTAAGCTTAGTTAAAGTAAGAGCTTAGAAATTAACTAGTATTAATATTAATTAACTATCTTACTTTCTAAGCTATTTTCTTCTACTAAATAGTATAAAGTTAAGTAACTAGAAACTATTATTTAAAAAACTAAGGCGTCTACTTATAACTACTACGTATAGGCTACGTATATAGCTAGTAGAGCGTTAAAAAGTTAGTTTAGTATATTAACTTACTTAATTTAAATACTATTAAGCTATATTAGCTATAGATAAAGTAGTATACTATAAAAATAAGTTAACTAAAGAGTTAGGTAGAGGTAGTCTATATATAGAAGTAGTACTAGAAGAAGCTATCTTAGAATAAGTTCTAGATATAGATTAAGCATATTTCTATCTATATTTAGAAGATTATTAAGCTAGAAGGGGGTAATAAGTATAAAAAGATAGAGATTAATAGAATTAATAATTTTAGGGAAATTACTAGATTAGAAATATAGCTAATGCCTACTCTACTTACTAAGATAGATAAAGACTTTAAAATATATCTCTATATAATATAAATAATTATACTAAGATTTTTTAATATACTAATTAATAGTAATAATCTTTATATATAATATTTTATTATAAAATAATTTCTAGAATTAGAATGTATTACTAGATTAATTCTAGACTATCTATAAGTCTATTAGGGCTAGTTTTATTATACTATTAAGTTCTATTACTATTATAAGCCTATTAACTTTATCTACTACTCTTAAGCCCTATTATCTTAAGCCCTATTATCTTAAGCCCTAGTATATTAAATGTTAGTATATTAAGCCTATGTCTATTAAGCTCTAGTATTTAAAAGGCTCTCTAGAGGTTATCTATTACCATATATATCTTATCTAAGATAACTAAATACGCGTTTAAATTCTTAAGAATAAAGGCTATACTAATAAGAGAATTACTATATATCTAGTCTTTAATTTTATTAGTATAATTCTTAGTAAGGGCTAGTAGACGCTCTAAGCGCTTCATATAAGTTAAAGAATAAAAGAGAGCGTATTAAACTTAATGTTCTATAAAGTCTATATTATCTTTTTAGAAGAAGGAAGGTAAGCTATATTAATAAAACTTACTATAAAGTACGCCTACTATAGTATTAGTAAGAAGGTATAAGTAGTATATTATCTATTATAAGCTACTACTTTCTCTATAGAATTAAGCTCTATTTCTTTAATAGGTATTTAATTAGTAGTATATAATTCTCTAAAGTAATAAAACTTAGGTAACTAGAAGCTTCTATTACTAATAATATATATTAAAAAAAGCAGATAAGGTTTATAAGGCTAATTATATTACCTATAAGTACAATAAACGCTACAGCTAGATATTCTAAAGCTACTTTATATTATAAGAATATAATAAGTAAGCTCTTAGTTTTTACTTAACTACCTTATTTTATAATTCTTTTTAACATCTCTAGGAATAATACTATAACACTTTAATAGTAGTAAAAAGGGCCTAGATATCTTTTAAAAAACAGACTAGGGTAATATTAACGCTAGTACTTATATAAAAAGGATAGTTCCTATTATATATATATAGATAAGGCTAAATATAGGCCTCTTTATTATATAGAATAGCGCTTCTACGCATGCTGCTAGGGCTACTATTACTAAGTTCTTTAAGTAGAGAATTAAGCTAATATATTAGCCTCTATTCTCTCTAGATCTTAACTCTATAGAGGCAGTTTAGTACTAAATAAGTAACTATATTAAAGCTAATTAGGGCTTTAATATAACGCTCTTCTATAATACGTTATAAGAGGCTGTTTAGAAAGCCTAGAACGTAGTTTCTAGCTTATTTCTTAAAGCTCTTATTAATAGTATAAGTAATAGATACTTAGCTATTAAAAACGCTTAAGAATAGTGCTAATTATTATCTATATAGTAGTTTCTTTAGAAATTAATAGTCTTTAGAGTTTAGTTATATTATTAAAGTATTATAAATATACTATAGTTAAAAGTATATTTTAATAAAGTTATAGTATTATAAACTATTTACTTATCTATACTACTTAGTTATTCTCTATATTATATTATTAAAATTAAGTAATTTAATATATTAACTATTTTCTTTTAAATAGGTATAAAAGAGCTTATTTTTTTTTAATAAAGTCGCTCCGCTTTCTAATTGCACGTTTACGATTAATTAGTAGGATATTACTCATTACATACACTATACTAACCGTTTAAATATTATTTTATTTATTTTTAAATAAAATGGAATTTAATAGTTCTTCTAAATCAATTAATTTCGAGAAGCTTAAAGGCCAATCAAATTATGAGATTTAGAAGATGAGAATTTTAGCTGTTTTAATAGCCAATAATCTAGAAGAAACAATTAAAAATAGCTTTTTAACTGGACCTGCTTATTCAGCAGATCTAGATAAAAAGGCTAAATTAATTATTACTTTATTAGTTGAAGACGGTCCTTTAATTTAAATTAAAGACTGTAAAACGGCCTAGGATTAGTAGGAAGCTTTAAATGTAAAAAAGTAAGAGTGAAGATATAATAAATCGTTGAATTGCATATCCTTTTTCCGGTACTATCTAGTATCTCTATATAGTTATTCTAATTTAAATAATTTCCATTTGCTTTCACTTTGATTTTGAATTCTTAATGTCCGTGTTTCCGGGTTTTTACTATCCGGTTTTACTATTGTTTTATTATTTAAAATAATGTATTTTCGGATTCTAGTTATCCGGTTTCACTATTGTTTTATTTAAAATAATGTATTTTCGGATTCTAGTTATCCGGTTTTACTATTGTTTTATTATTTAAAATAACGTATTTTTGGATTCTAGTTATCCGGTTTTACTATTGTTTTATTCTTTAAACTAGTGTTTTACATTAGTTTTATTATTATGTTAATAGTTTAAGACTAGCACTTTATAAATATTTTTAGAAGGTTTTTCCAACTTTTTAATTACATAATATAAAATTGTAATTTAAAATATTTTCGTAATAGAAGTAGTGCACAGCACTATTTAAATTACTACATTTTATATTATAAATTATCTACAGTTTTTATATGCGTTCTTAAAACGTTTATTATTTATAATATTATTTTTAGAATTTAAAGCGTATATGTTGTTTATTTTTACATTCTACTTACTAATATATAATTAGCACTAAAGAATTCTAGAATATATTACATAGTTAATAAGTATTAGAAACCTTATATTTATAATACTTATTACGTATTTAGAAGGTAATATAAAGTAGTAGAACGTTCTAGATATCTTAATTATAAATAATTGCTACTTTTAACATCTTTGCTATTAGTAAAGCTTATATAATAAGCTATATAGCATTCTAGAGAGGATTAAGTATAGTATCTATTAGTAAGCATGGCTGACTAATAGAACTAAGCCTAATTAGAAAATAACCTTAAAAGGTTAGAAAGACCTTATGTCTTTATAAATATCCTCTATTAGGGCATGCACAGTAGTAGAAGCATAATTAAGGCTTAGCTTCTTAACTATTAAAACTAGGTCCTTTATCTTCTAGTCTAGCTCGTTTGCAATTATTAGCGTTACTAAATTCTTTAAATTCTTACTAATAGCCTACGCTTTTACCGCAGCTTTATATTACTAAAGCTCGCGTTAAATATTATCTTATTTAACCTTAGGGTTTAGTAGCTTAAGACCTCACAGCTGCTACTTATACTATTAAATAAATTATATATCTTATTAAAGTTAAAAGTCTTATACCGCGTTGCGTCTAGCAGATTATCTATACGTAATATTATTTCTTACTAAAGCTGTTTAGGAAGGCTCTAAAAGAAGTAGATACCTTTCTCTCCTATTAGAATCTACTTAGCTAATAAGACTGTTATCTATTATTTATTAAACTACTAGTAGTATTTAATAAACGGAAGCGCCTACGTATATATACTATTAACCTACGCGTTAAACGCCGCTTACGTTACTAAATGCTAGGTAGTATCCTAGCCTTAATATCTTATTTAGACTATATTTAAGAAGTCTGCCTATATTACTATTTTATATTTAGGCAGCTTACTAATAGCTCTCTTAAGCGCTAGTGTGTAATATTTTAGAAGTAGTTAAATAAGATTATTATTAGAGATCTCTATTCGCCTTAGTTACTATTTATATATCTCTAGCTATTTAGTAACATCGCTCCTATTAAAGATTATTAAGCCTTATATTTCTAGTATAATTAGAAGCCTATATTAAGCTATATTATACACCCTTATTAGTATACTTTAGGGCTTACTATTTAACTATAACTATAGGTCTTAAAAAGTAACTAGTATTATAGACTAACTAGAAGCCTAAGTTTCTAGCTAGGCTAGAGCTAGGTCTAGGGAAGTAGAATTAGTTCTACTTATTTTAATATTCTAGTTAATAGCTGTCACGGTGCTTGCCCCTGGCTAGCCACCGTGCCACATTCGCTTGCGCACAGACCAGGGCACCGTATATATAGCCAGATCCTCGCTTCTCTCCTTTTCTCTCCTTATCTAGATGTCTTGAGCCATCATGGCAGCTGTACGTAGCCATCAATTACCTCGGATCTGATGCTTGCCCATCTAGCGTTCGACAGTGATGCACGTCGCCGTAACAATAGCTTATACTTTAGAGTTACTAGTTATCTATATAATTATTAGTAAAAGAATATTACCTAATCCTTCTAGTAGTGTATTAGTTACTAAGGTTATCTATTAGTTTAGTAACGTTAGTAGGCTAAATAGAAGGCTCTTAAAGCCTTTAACTTTATTATTACTTAAATCCGCCGTCTAGGTTAGCGTACTAGACCTATTAGGCGTTATTAATATATTTATAGGACTAATTAGAGGGCGCTGTCTCTAGACTAGTTTTATTAACTATTAGGGGTTTTATTCTAGCTAGACTACTATAAGGCTATAAATATAAACTAAAATAATAAAACTAGAAAGAAGTAATTATTTTCTTAAAATAATACTCTTATTATTACTTTTTCTAGCGTTATACTATACTCTAATAGCACCCTAGTATTATTTAATTATTATTAAACTAAACTGTACTATATTAGTCCTCTAACTAAACTTTATACTAAACTAAAGAATATTAATTCTAACTATACTATATAGGCTAAAACTTAGTTAGCCCTATATCTAATTTAAAAATACTATTCTATTAATAAACTGCTGTATACTAATAGTATATCTACTACTAAGTTAGTCTATACACTAATAAGACTCTATATTCTAGAAAGCGCGCTATATACTAATAGCTACGTACTTTATTAAACCTATACACTAATAAGGCCCTTAGTAGTATTCTATGCGCTAACAGGACTCCTTAATAATCTAGCTTTTATATATATTAAGAGTAATATAAGGCTATTCTAAGAAGTACACTATATACTAATAGTCGCCTATCTTCTAGAATCTATATACTAATAAGGCTCTTAGGAGCCACTCTATGCACTAATAGAGCATCTTAGCTAATCTAGAATTTTATATTAGTTGTAAACTAGAAGTTATTTATATAAACTTTACTCTAAGAAACTTTTCTAACTATAGCCTTTATAATTAATTCTTAAGATTAATTAATTCTAAGTTATTTCTATTAAAGTAGTTAAGTTAGGCGTTAACCTTATCTTAGTTCTATTCTAGCGCTAAATCTTAGTTTATACTAGCTTATCTATTTTAGTTAGCCCCTTTTTATTACTATTAGCGAGGCTATTATTACTATTAAGACTAGTAATACTACTAGGCTCGCTCTCCTATTATCTATTAGTAAAAGTTTATTATTAAGTTACTTAACTCTATTAATTAGATTTAGTCTACTATTAGGCCTTTTAGGTATTACTAAAAAATATAGTAGGTAATCTAACATCTACTAATTATTCGTAAACGGAAATTAGACTGCGAAGCGAGTTAATTATAAAAGATATATTCTAAAATTTAGTAGAGAAAGAGTAAGGTATTAGTAGAAGCTATTAAATTCCTTAAGCTATCTATAGAAGCTATTCTCTAACTTAGAAAAGCAGCCTAAACTACCTAAAGTATCTACTATTACTACTAAGGCACCTAAATATTATGCCCTTAGGTTTATCTAATAGCTAGTTTATCTTCTTCTTCTTAGGCGGCTTTACCTTAAGTAGACCTAAGATAGAATTAGTAAATCTAATTTTATTATTTATAAAGTTCTAAGCTGCATAGCAACTAGCTTAATCTAATACTTAAGAATAGTAGCTATATTAAAGATAGTATAGAGATTCTTCTATATAATTATAGACCTCTTACTATAGTACGCTACTATATTTATTACTAATATAACATTAGCCTAATACCCTAGCTTATACTAATATAATATATACCTAATATAATAGCTACTAGGTACTACTTAGCTACCTTTTATAAAGAGTCTAGAGTAACTAGTAAGAAGTAGATATCTAGCTTATAATCTATAGTAATCTTATAAACTAGTCTCTAGAATTTTATAAAAAGAAGAATAAAGCTATAGTACTTTCTATAGTAGAGAATCTTATTTATCGCGAAGTCTAAGGAATATATTAGCCTAATACCTAGCCTAATACTATAGTAGAACTTATAGCTATAATAATAAGAAGGCTTATAGAATAAGACACTCTTATATATAGGCGCCCTCTCTTATCTAAGTAGCTATATAGATACTAATAGTAATTCTTATTCTTCTCCTCTCTCTACTCCTTAGATATAAACGCCTATAGGTTTTTACACTTAGTAACTTATATATAGAGGGCCTTAGTAGTAATAGCGTAGCTATAGGTGCTATTACTAGTCTTCTTAGTAGTTATAATACTACGCACTAAATAAAAGTTAGTATATACCTAATACTAAGGCTAATACTATAGCGTAGGCAAGTTAATATATAGAAGATAAGAAATATTAATAATAGCAATTCTATACCTGTAACTATATACTACTACTCTACTAGTACCTAAACTACTATACTACTGCTATAAGCACCTTTATACTATTATTACACCTACTAGAGCTATCTAATATATAGCCTAATATCTACTAACTATATTACTGCCTAATACCTTACTAAAAACTATACTATAGCTAATTATAAGAAGAGGAAGCTAGAGACTAAGTACTTACTAAATAAGAGCACTTAAAAGAATAATACTACTAGGGCGAATATAATAGATAATAACTTTCTAGCTATTAAAGACTATATTACTATTAATACTATATACTTTATATACTAAAAAAAGTTCTAAGGCTATACGTAGTATATTATTAATAGCGCCTAGAATAGTATTAAGTAGAAGTTTCTAAAGGAATAGCTGCGCAAGCAGGCGAAGAATATTATAGTAGCTAAGAGGTATATAGGTATTAGCTATAGTATTAGCTATACTAATAATAAATAGACTAAAGAGTAGAATTTACTTTATATAATAAATAGTAGCGCGCTAAAATAAAATAATACCTTTTACGCTAGAGATAAAGTTCTTTAAGCCTTAGTAAGTTATTTTCTAGTTAGCTAATAACCTTATACTACTATAGTATATTATTAATAGTAGAAAGAAGATTCGCCTATATTATAGATAGTTTACTAAAGAAGAAGATAGTAATTAAGGTAACTAAGAAACTAAAGAAAGTAGAATAGTATAATATTAAAAAGAATCTACCTAATATCCTAAAGTAACCTAGTAAGAAGAAGATCTAGGCTAGACTATCTTAGCTTAAGCACTTTATAAATATTTAATAATAGCGTATAGTATAGAAGTTTTAGAAGGATATAACTCTAGCTATATATAACACCCTTCCTATACTATAGCGCTAAGAAATAAGGGCTCTTCTTTTATATATAAGCTCTAGAATCTTAAAGGTATATAATAATCTACTATAAACTAATACTAGCGCTAATACTATTAGGCCTATATAAATTTAATTTAACCTAGAGCTAGCGTATTTATAAATACTAGTAGTAGCTACTTTATATAACTAAGATAAGTAAGTATAGTATTAGCTCTAGTATTAGTTTATATAATCTAATAATAATATAGGTTTAAGAGATTAAAACCTTAAACGTAAATTATATTAGTAACTACTATATAAATATAGATTTTATATCTAGACTACCTCTTTTAAAACTCTACACTATCTTTAGTAGAGCCTAATTAACTCTTATATCTATAATATTTATATGCTAGAGCTATAGTAAGTACTAGAGTAGTAAAATTTATCTAGCTACTTAAAAGAAGGCGCTGTTAATACTAGGACTAATTCGCGATATATTTATAAATACCTTTTATAAACTTAGGCTTAAGATATATAACTTTATACATACTAAGAAGATTCTAGATAGTATTTATAATAATAAAATGCTACTTAAGGATATATTACTATAGTATAAGCTACTTAACCTAGTAGATATAAGTAATAGAGTAGGTAATAATAAAGATAAAATAGGGATTAATAGTAAAGAGATAGATAGCAACTATATAGCTATTATTAAGTCTAATACTAGTAAAGATAAGGGTAGTATAATAAATATAGATAAGATAAATAGTAAGGATAATAAAGATATTTAGATAAATAGGGATAATAAGAATAAGAAAGGCAGTTAAGATAAGAAAAGTAAATAAAAGAATAATAATTAGAAGGATAAGAGTCTAATAGACTTAGATAAAGAAATAGGTGTATAGTTTAGCGTTAAATAGAGGAAGTAGGGCTAATACCTAGTATAATGCTAGGTATTAGGTATTCTTATATAGGTATAGCAGGTAGAGTAGCATAGTAGACGCTAGGTATTAGTTAGAGTATTAGGCCTAATATAGGACTATAGTAGCTAGCTAAAATATAGTATCTACTATAGAAACCTGCTATTTAAGACGCTATACTAAATCTAACTCTCTTTTTATATATATTTTACTCTTCTTCTATTTAATGCGCTAAAAGGTAAAAGAGTCCTTAAATATAATACCTTCTAGAGTCTTTACGCGAGAGAGAGCTATATATATAAGACTAGAAATATAGTCGCGCTTACTACTTATATAGATAACTGCCTTCTCTAGACTTAGTTTCTAGAACTTATATACTATAATAGCCTAGGCTAATATAAGAAGAAATTAAACCCTTATATATATAGCCTAATTTAGTATAAACTCTTAGAAAATAGTAAAGATAGGTATAGTAACTTTACTATTCTCTAGTAAGTATAGCCTAGGCCTATTATATATATTAAATGCTATAAGGATAGCTATAGGGTTAGTACTTCTATATTCCTCTATTAATAGTAGCTAAAGGATGCTAACTACTATTTCTATAGTACTATTAACTAATTCTCTCTCTATCTAGATATTATCTAGTAATATAATATAACTACTAATAAATAGAGAAAGCTTACTATATAAGTTTTCTCTATCTTTAGATAGAACGTTTACTGCCTTATAGTTATTATATATAGCTTTTATAAAAAAGACTAGCTAGCTAGAATTATATATATAAGCGTAATTAATACTACTAGCCTCTTACTACTTTACGTAAAGACGTATAGTAGTACTAAAGAAATTCCTTTCTCTTTAGAATAGGGTAACGTAGTACTACTTTATAAATAAGTTCTAGTTACTAACCTTTAGACCTTTAATATAAATGCGAGCTAGAGCGTTATAAAACTTAGTTAAGTATCTTCTTACTAACGTATAATAATATTAAGAATAATAGTATACGTAAACTTAAGGTATAGTTAGCGCCCCTGTGTATTAGTAAGAGTAGAAGTATAAGAATTATTAAATAAGGGCTGCTATATAACTAGTAGAAGTTAGTAAAAATTTCTAGCTAAAATTATATTAACTTTAGTAAAGCTAAGATATTGCTTATATAGCTAGATTTTATAGTATTATATATAAATCTAGGCTAGAATAGTAAGGCTAACTATAGACTTCTTATTAATAATAATATACTATACCTTCTAAAATACGGCCTATACCTGCTAAAGCGCGCTAGGTAATATAAAGGGAAGTTTACCCTTATAAGGCTAAATAAGGATCTAAAATAGAGAGTTAACTATCTTACTAGAAATAAGAAAGGCAGCTATACTAGTAGGCGTATATTAAATAATAGGTAACTCCTACTTATAGCGTTTAGCTATAGAAGATATTATAGATAAAATAACCTTAATTATATAGGTCTTACTAGTTCCGCCTACGCTATTAAGATTAATAAGTAGCTAAGGTAAAGACTATCCTTACTAGTATATAGTATTATAGTTAATAATAAAGTTATAGAGCAGATGCTACTTTAGTTATAATATATTAGGTAAGGTATTAGTCTAGACTATCTAATCTATAGGATGTAAGCGCTTTAACTCCTTTTAGTAATAAGTAGGATAAAGGCTATATATATCTTTATAAATAGGATTATCCTAATTCCTCTCCCTATTAATAAGGTGATAACTAAGATTATTATTATTAATTATAGTATCCTATAATCTAGGATGTTAGACTACTAGCTTATTAAATAAGATTTTATCTAGTAAGTTTATATCTTTCTATTTAGAATTATCCTCTTCTACTAGAGGGGACAAAGAACTATAGCTATCTAGCTAATATATATATATATATATAGCCTAGCACTTAATATAGGCCTCTGCGTAGGTCTTAAACACCTTTCTCTAAATAGTCTTAACGTCTTCTATAGCGCAGAAAGGATAGTAAAGTATAAGCTTAATATAAGTAAAGTTCTATTTCTAAAGAATTAGAGAGTAGTAGGAATATAGCTTAAGTACTTACTACTTTACTTAAGGTTATTATTATAAAGTAGCGTAAATATAGTCTAATAAGAACTTAAAATAGGTAAGACTCTCTAGTAATAGTAGATACTTTTTATATTTTATAAATAGAGAATAGCCTTACTAGAAAGGTAGAGCGTCTAGCTTATCTATATTAGTAATATTATTCTATTTAGAATCTAGCTAATAAAATATAAAAGTAGTAGAGTACTCTACCTCTAGGTAGTAATTAATATTAAGAATAACCTAAGTATAATAAACTAATAGGAGGCCTAGTAGAAGATAGTAAACCTTCTAAGCGCTATAGTCTTACTAACCTACTAATTAATTTATTAGCTTAGTAGCTAGTAAGAACAGTAAATTCTTTTTATTTAAAAATAAAAGAATTTAAGCAGCTATATTCTTATAGCTCTCTATTTACTTCTTACCCTTAGCTGTGTAGACACTTATATACTAAACTACTCTAGCTGTACTAGTATAGGCCTAAATATTAGTATTTACCTACTAACTAAGGGCTAGAGTCTAATTATACGCATTTAGAGAAGAGTAGTTTTAATAAGCCCTAAGCTGTAGGTACAACTTACCTAGTAGCCTCTCCTAAAATAGACTATTATTTATTAACTATAGTGCGTTAAAGTAGCAGACCTTCTACCTAGTTATTTAATTCTTCTTCTTATAGTAGGCTATCTAATAGATATTAAGGTAGTAGTAAGTAAGCATAGAACTAAGCTCTATAAAGTTAAAGGTTATCTAATTAAATAGTAGAAAGAGTAGAGACCCCTCCTATAGAACCTTCTAGCGCTCTAGATTAGAATAAATAGCGCTAATATAATAACTCTAATACTAGGCTAGGTAGATCCTACTAAATTTAGAGCTATTATTACTAAGTTTTATATCTAGATTTAGTACGTTACTATAGTAGTAAAGTTTATAGTTATAAGTACTACCTCTTCTATACTACTTATATTAATTCTAGGAGTTAAATACGTTAAACTTTAGCACTATAATAAGCTTTTTAAATAGATTAATTATTAGTAAAACTAATACGTAATACTATATAGATAGTTACAGATAAAATCCTGCGTAAGTTACGTATGTTATACTATAAAAGCTAGCTTCTATTCTTTAAACTATAGTATAAAACGCATTAGATTATACTAGTAGTAGATAGTAGCTAAGTACGTTATAAATAGATAAGGCGATAATAATTACTAAATTTATAAAAAAAATTAGTATTAGTCCTAGCATTAGTTCTAGTATTAGCCTTACTAACGCCTCTAAATTTTTCCCTTCTAAAGACTAATACGCGTAAGAGCTGCGTATAGTAGTAGAGTATTATATAATAGAGTCTACTAACTACCTTTTACTATTAGGTCTATTAAAGGTATTCTAGATATAGTTAGCTATAATTAGCTCTAAATCTATTATTTAACTTATAAAGAACTCTACCTTTATAGCAGTCTACTAGTAAAGAATAGTATTAAAAGTAGTAAATTAAATGTAAGAGTATTAAGTAAATTAGCTGTTCCTATAGTATATTATATACTAAACGTAGGTAAGGTAGTTGTATATAATAGAAAGAGGTCTATAATTATATAGAAGGATCTTTATACTATCTTTAATATAGCTACTATTCTTAAATATTAGATTAAGCTAGTTACTAAGTATGCTTAAAACTTTATAGATAATAAGGTTAGGTTTACTAATTCTATTTTAGGTCCGCTTAAGGTAGAGCCGCCTAAGAAGAAGGAGACAAACTAGCTATTAGGCAGATCTAAGGGTATAGTATTTAGGTATCTTAGTAGTAATAGTAGATACCTTAGTTAGTTTAGGTTACTCTTTTAGTTTAGAGAATAGTTTCTATAGATAGCTTAAGGAATTTAATAGCTTCTACTAATGCCTTACTCTATTTCTACTAATCTTTAGGTTATATCTTTTATAATTAACTCGCTCCGCACTCTAATTTTCGTTTATAAACAATTAGTAGATGTTATATATCTATACGCTTCTTATTAAGTGCCTTATAGAATTTATATATATAGCCCTTATCTTATACTAATATAGTAGGATTCGTAAGATAGTTCTCCTTTTTAAAATTAATATCTAGCTAAGTAGGTAGTATATTATACGCGTTTAATTTAGCAGCTTTAAAATTAGTAATATTAAGGTCTTTATCTTCTAATACTAGTTAACTAATACCTAGACTAATACCGCCTACTAGAGGTTCTAGAATAAATAGAAAAATTTTTTTAAATAACTTTTATAATAGAGTTAGCGTAAATAAGGAAGATAGTAGTAGAAAGACTAAGTCTAGATTAGTAGGTATAACTAGCTAGTAGGTAGATATTATTAGCTAAGAAGCTAGTCTGCGTAAGGTAGATATTAAGCTAGGTTATATAACTAATATAGACTATAGTATAAATAGAACGCTAGGGATACTTAATAGCTATAAAGGCTAGAAGACTTACTACGTATATAATTACGCGTTAGTTAATAATAAAGAGAATAGTATAGATAGAGGTAATAAGTTAACCTAGACCTAGAAGCCTAAGAAGGTAGAAGGACGCTTTAAAGGCGGGGAAGCTAGGTTACTCTTTATATAACTATAAGCGTGTTTTACTAGACGTACTACTATTAAGTATATAGCATATCTCTACTTCTACTTACTAGAGCGAAACTAATTCCTACCTAGCTGTAGAATAGCTTTACACTGCTAATAGGCAGGCGGTGTCTGCGTAGAAGCTAGTTAAGGTAGTATAGATAGAGGTTAAGAATAATATAAAGAAAAAAAGATAATAAGTAGTAGGTATTATAGCTAGAGTATATTCTAATTAGATTATTTACGCCTTCTATAGCTAGTACCTAGTGCAGTAGCTAGTTTAGATACAGCGCTACTAATTAGCTAATATTACCTACTAAAGTTTATATAAATTTCTTATAATATAAGTAAAAATCGCCTAAAGAGGAAATTAACAGGAATATAATAGGGATATTCTATTTAGCAAGACTAATTATATATTGCTACGCTTATTCCTCGCTCTGTAATTATATTAATCTTCTAGGAGCCTAACTAACTCGCGACTGAATGGTACTGCCTTAGTGCCTGCTAAAAAACCTCCCCTCGTTTAAATTAAAATAATTTAGTGCTAAGTTATTTCGCCTAATTATATGCAATCCTGAAATAACCAATTAACTCTAACAGGGTGCCTTTCTCTCTACTATACTATCTCTTTCTTATATATATAGTAAGGCCTATAAGCTTTATATAAGAAATAAGCCTAAAATAAAAACTTAGAATAGCCCTTCTACTATTCTTAAATATAAGTTCTATTAAACTTCTTAGCTAGTTACCTCTATAATTAAACTCTACCTTAGCGTACGCCTATAATAATAGACGTCTTATTACTTTATATTACATCCTTCTACTATTTAAGCGTCTAATCTTTATAGGTAAGCGCCTACTCTTGCCTCGCTTCTTTACCTAGACTAGCATCTTTCTCTAAGTGCGAGATTATACGCCTGTTGCTGTTTTAATTACTTCTCTAGTAACTCTATGCGCCCGTAGAGTTACTACTTACGCTCGCGTGGCCAGGTTAAAATATTAAGGCATAGTAGTGGTAGTAGTGATAGTAGTGATAGTAAAGATAAGACGAAATTTATAGATAACAGGAACACTAAGTAAGTATAAAGTTATAGGCAATTTAGTGTATAAAGAATAGTATTCTATTGTCTTAAGTTATTTAAAATAGCTCTCTAACGTGGCAATAAGGGGTTTTCTTAGGTGTCGTTTACCCCTGTATACCCCCCTATCAGTGGCGCAAGCCTCCTAACCTTGGCGGCCCTTACTTTTGGAGGGCACCTCCGTACTTCCTGGCGCAATCGTTTGGCTCTCGCGCTTGCTCTTTGTTATGTGGTCGTAACACCACCGTTCACTAGATTCCAATTATCTCAACACCTGCCCGGCAAACACTGACCGGAGCCTAATGCGGATGCGCATATTAGGGAATATGGTTTTTTGTCATAATCTTCGTCTAACTGGTTATCCTGTCGCTATTCAGGCTTGCCGCATGGATCTTCGGTAATGCTTTCTTTGCTGTTTCGAAAGCTCGGGTCTGGAACCCTGAAGCCGGGTCGACAACGTAGAGCAGCCAGAGTCGACAACCTTCCCGCAGCGAAGCCGACTGACCCGTTGTTAAATATATGAGTACCGCTACAACTTCGCACTACTTGACCACTACGAGGTAGGATGAGACTATGTACCACCCACGATTCCAGGCCTTGCATCTCGGTGTTGGCTTCCGACTCGCCATCCTCTCCCGAATTTTCAACGACAATCTCATCAGTACCACACGCCAGCGGCGATCTCTAAACCACTGGTTTAGGAAAGAGCTGCATATATGCCTTTCGAAAGCTGATGGATTTCCACCTACGAAATATGCCATCTTCCCAAAGAAACAATGAGGAATTCTGACATCATACATTCAGACAGCAGAGCGCCTCAATGTAACGTATCCATCGCCACACTTCTCGAAACTTATGGATTATCCTTAGATCTGAATAGAGGTGTTGCTTTGTTTACCGAGGTCATTGCGTCCGAGCTTCGCAGGTCCGAGACTCCCTTTGACCATCCTTTATCTACCACAAAAGGACAAAGAAGACGGATCTTTCGTCATTTGAAGAAAGAATTGAGCAGATCACATCTTCTTGTTGCTGGATTGGGTAAATATTTCGTTCATCTTCCTCTTCCTCTGCCCTACCTGAGTTGCTCATATACCACACTACCATCAATTGCACGATTTACGTTTACAAGAGTTACGAAAGCATACTAGCTTATATACCAATATACCATCAACGACTGACGAATAACGAAAGCGCCATGAAGTTCGAACTCATCGCTGCAGCTGCGCTGGCTGCGCGAGCCGTCTCTGGCGCGGTGATCAAGCGCCATGAGAGCTGCAGCACCCACATCCAAGAAACCAATCCTGATTACAATCAAAACCCCGTCGCTCTCGCAGTTGATTCTAGGAGCCCAGCAGCCTCCCCGGCAAGCAAGAATGTCGTGTGGGTTACAGTGACCCGCTACACTACCGTCACATCTGGGTCTACCCAGGGTAGCACCTTGAGGTCAACCGTCTACATGAGTGTGACGAGCACCACCACTGTGACCCCTCCGGCTTCGTCTGGTGCACTTCCTGCTCCTATGCCATCTCCTGAAGCACCACCTGTTGAGTCCGCACCTCCTGCTTCGACACCGTCAGCGCCTCCAGCTTCTACGCCGGCACCTTCGGCGGTAGAGTCTACATCCTTGCTTGCACCTCCTATTGGAGAAACCACAATCGACAGTCCTTCGTCGCCGATCTGGTATTCCGGACCTAATACCATACCAGCAAGCACTTCTGGCTCAAAGGGAGCCGGGCAGTCATCGTCCGCTGCTCCACCTTCAGGTGGATCAACTCCTGCTCCTACGCCCTTGGCGCCCGCGTCCCAAGCACCTGGCGGCACCGTAGCTGCCTCTTCGCCAATGGGCGGTTTCGTGTATGCCAGCGCTCCTGCCTCCAGCAAATCCGGCTCGGCTTCTGCTGCGCCGAGTCCTGCACCAAACTCTCCTGCAACTCCCCCAGCTTCAAGCACTCCTGCCCCGAGCCAGTCCGCTGTCACTCTCACCCCAATCCCGCCTGCAGACACACCTGCTCCCAGCCCGCCAGCTACCACGTCTGCCTCCCGCAAGTCCGCAGTCTCGCCAGCTCCCAGCGCATCGAGCAAGGACCTACTAGGCACACTTGCAACCCCACCTGGAAGCTCCACGAGCAAGCTCCCAGCCGTCGCCATTGCTCCAGTTACTACCGCAAACCTAGGGAAGCGTCAGGCAGATGCGTGGGCTACTCCCCTCCCCACGCAAGTCGAGTCAGATAGTATGACTACCATACCCAGTTCCAAGACCGTCAGGGAGGGAAGTGTGACTGTCCTCCCAAAGCGCTCGAACATCTTCATCCGCCCACGCATCCCTCAGGCGGGTTACCCTAACGGCTTCAACCCCGGGCTCTACGATGAAGACAACTTACCGCATGTCGAGCGTCGCGCCGCCGAACCAGCGACTACCATCAAGCTCCCCGGCATCGAGCAGACCCTCGATGGCAAGCCCGTCGCTAAGCAGACCTCAAAGGTGATTGTACATCGCGCGACCCGATCCTCGCCCACCACTAGGTCCAATTCCACGCCCAGTCCGAGGCCCTCATCCAGCAGCCGCAAGCCCTCACCATCTCCATCTAACACCTCAAAGCCTTCTCCTGCACCTACCCCGAAGCCCACAAGTTCGACCAAGTCGAGTAATTCGGATGGGGAAGTGAAGACTGTCGTGCTATCGCAGGATCCGAGGTGCCCGTATCCTTATCCGGGCGTTAATTGTGGAACGCCGATTACTACCCTGACGACGGCTATGCCAAAGAAGACTGGGGCGTGTGTTTATCCCTATCTTGGGGGTCAAGGGGAGATGTGCTAAGCACACTTCCATCTTTCACCTGCCCACAAAGACGTCCCAGGTTGTTGCTGACTTTGTCTTTGTGGTAGGAGAGGGAAGAAGTTGACGTGGAAGCAAACGTTGGTTGTGGTTTTGAGTGGCGAAGTTGCGATGAAGACGAGCTCGACGCAGACGGTAGAGACACTGACGGTTGTTCGCTCGGCGGACATTGTGGTGAGGACGAGACCGGTTGTGGCGACGTTGGTGGTGACACATCCGCCTGCTCTAGCTGCGAGTACGAGGCCGGCGGCGGCACCGAGCGTGGCGTCTACGACGAGTTGTGGATGGGTGACTGTCGGGAGGGGAGGATGAAGTCGAGCACTGTTGGGAGGGTACTGTTCTGTTATTGCGTTCACGTTGCAGATCAGCACCGTTTAGTTTAGTCGTTCCATGAGTTATATTCCCACGAGATTGTTATTGAATACTGTCGCCTTGGGCGCTGAATCCTCACCTCTTATCTTGGGCCCGTGTACTTCTTGCCTGCGCATTCGCAAATGAGCCGCTTGTGCACATTGCTAGCAGTCTCCGCATATGCTACGAGGTCGATGTTCTTGCCCTTCCCCTCAGGTCCGCCGTCAAACACCTCGTAGCTGAACCATCCCCTAAAGCCTGTGCGCAGCACTGCCGTTGTAACATCTACCACAGGCAGGTACCCGCTGTTGTACGGAAGCGGTCGGAAGTCGTGACTCCATCTGCCCTGTGGTCGAAGGCCTTGCTCATCGGCCTCGTTGCTGAAGGGCTCCGGTACCATATACGCGTCGCTGATCTGGAGGAGATATATCTTCTCCTTCGGTATCGTCTTGGCGAGATTGTCCAGGCTCTCTTGGAATCTGTAGATCAGGTCCATCTTCGAGATGTCTTCGAGCAGGCCAGATTCTGTAGTTGGGTCTGC
This sequence comes from Lentithecium fluviatile CBS 122367, assembly GCA_010405425.1. Classification (NCBI taxonomy): domain Eukaryota; kingdom Fungi; phylum Ascomycota; class Dothideomycetes; order Pleosporales; family Lentitheciaceae; genus Lentithecium; species Lentithecium fluviatile. The sequence goes on from MU005580.1 coordinate 490,059, forward strand.
CCACTCGCCGCCTGCGGTCTGGAAGGTGTCGAGACAAAGCCCGATGTTCGGTCTGTCGACCTCTGTGACGATCTTCCACACATCCTTCCAGTCCGGCGCGTGTGTGCTCCAGCACCAGTTCTCGTAGGCGACCTTGCAACCGTGCTCCTTCAGCATATCACACAACTCCCTGAGATCTGGGACCACCTTCTCCAAATCCAGTTTGTCAAGCGGCGTGTCTGTAGACCCAACTTGGAGCATGCGGGTCCCGCATGCGTGCATGATCCTCGTCCAGCCCCTCGCGCGCTCAAACGCATCCTTCCTGCCGCCGCTACCCTCCTTCCAGCCCTCGAAGTTGGCGAAGGGCTGCAGCATCATTATGCCTAGCTTGCGCTTGTCGCATTCTGACCTTATGGCTTCGGCGACCTTGCAGAGCTCGTCGTAGTTCTTCGGATCGGGCTCGTGGCCGAGGACGGTTGCGCCGTAGGAGACAATATCGGGGAAGGAGAGCTCGATGGCGGAGAAGCCGGCAGTTGCGATTGCGTGTAGGCGGTCGAGGAGGGGTGGCGGGTCGGACGGGTTGCCGAGCGAGCAGCTGGCGTAGCTCGTGGGGATTGTTGTGAGGGTGGCTGGATCGAGCGCCATGGTTTGGGAGGTCTGTCGCGTTAGGGAAGGTTGCTGTGTGAGGATGATGGTGGATGAGTGGGGGGACTTCGGACACGCATTTTGCAATGCATCTCGGTGACGTATGTTGTGGATTTCTGAGCGTATGACCGCATCTTCGTCGAATACTGCGTCCACAATCCATCGTGAGCATTTCAAGCCTGTGGAAACTGCTATTCAGAACCCGAGGTTTCTTTCTACGCCGTTGCAGCGTCCTTCACCGCTAATGACTCCGCGATGTTGTGCTATTCATCCCTAAACGAGGCTAGAGTTGTCCGAGCTTCGTCAGGACGCTACTTGTGGCTGGCGCACACAGCGACCCCGTAAATATGAAGCCACCTCCAGGTCGCACATGATGAAGCAAAATTCGTGGGCCGAGGCGTTGGCTGGCGGTGGTAGGGACCGGTTGAAAGGGTCCAGGCGCCGGCGTGCTCGATATGAAAGCGGCGAGCTTGCGAATGCGAACAAAAATATTCACCGCCCGCGCACCAGCCAATCAGAAGCCCTCCGACTCCGCGCAGCTCATCAGATACGCGACTCATAAAAGGCCCCGCGTTCCTGCTCTTCGAGGCCCCGAAACTTCACGATACCCACAAGATTCGCCTCCTTCGCTTGCATTGCTGCATTGTTTGGTGTATTCCGAGTATTTAGACTATTGAGCCATGTCAGCCGTAAGTGCGAAATTTCAAGATCGCCACTACTTTATATAATTACTGACTCTATCCAGTTCTTCATTGAGAACAAGTCCGTGGGCGATTCGCAGAACTCGGAAGATTGGCGCGTTCGAGGCTACAATCCCCTGATCTCCCCAGATCTCCTACAGAGTCAGATTCCGCAGACTCCCAAGTCGAAGGCGACCGTCCTCCAAGGCCGCAATGAGACCGTCGAAGTCGTCCAGGGCACCGACGCCCAAAGGCGCCTGCTCGTCGTTATCGGTCCATGCTCGATCCACGACCCCAAAGCCGCGCTCGACTACTGCGACCGGTTGCTGAAGCTGAAGGACAAATACAAGGACGACCTCCTTATTGTCATGCGCTCGTACTTGGAGAAGCCGCGTACAACTGTGGGGTGGAAGGGCCTGATCAATGACCCGGATATCGACAACACATTCAAGATCAACAAGGGCCTGCAGGTCTCGAGACAATTGTTCGTCGACCTGACGGAGAAGGGCATGCCTCTTGCCAGCGAGATGCTGGATACCATTTCTCCCCAGTTCTTGGCCGACTTGCTGAGCGTAGGAGCGATTGGCGCGCGAACGACCGAGTCGCAGCTCCACCGTGAGCTGGCCTCGGGTCTCTCTTTCCCCGTGGGCTTCAAGAACGGCACCGACGGCAGCCTGGACGTTGCGATCGACGCGATTGGTTCCGTCAAGCACCCTCACCACTTCCTCTCAGTCACCAAGCCTGGTGTCGTGGCCATCGTAGGCACCACCGGCAATGACGACTGCTTCGTCATTCTGCGCGGCGGAAAGAGAGGCACCAACTACGATTCGAAGAGTCTGAAGGAGGCACGCGAGAAGTTGGCGTCGAAGGACCTCAACGCGCGTTTGATGGTGGACTGCAGTCACGGCAACTCCGAGAAGAATCACAAGAACCAGCCCAAGGTCGCGCATGACCTAGCTGTGCAGATTGCGGCAGGCGAGACGGCGATCATGGGCGTCATGATCGAGAGCTTCATCGGCGAGGGTGAGCACCGCACTCTGCAGACCTAGCTAGAGCTGTGACTAATTGGCAATCTAGGCAACCAGAAAGTGCCCAAGGAGGGCCGCGAAGGTCTCAAGTATGGCGTGAGCATCACGGACGCATGCATCGACTGGGAAGATACGGAGAAGGTCCTCGACGAACTGGCGACTGCGGTGCAGAAACGCAGGTCTGTGTTGGGCACAAACGGCACACACTAATGAGTTCTTCCTATCTTCGCGGCTGTTATGATTCCAGGGGCACGTTCGGCGTTTCCGGGACACCAAAATATTCATCTGCGGCTCCCATTGAGCTGCCTGACAAGGCATCCGTGTTACCATGCACGTGTTCGTGTCAAATGCGACGAAACCCTTGCTCGCGGTATTTGTGATGCAGATGCAGTCTTTCATCCTCTGTGTGGCCGTCCGGAAGACGAGATGCGCCAGCAAGCCTTGCATCGGTGCGTTGAAGTTGCGCGCTTTCCACTCTCGGATGCTGCAGGTGCGTTCGACGGAGCCTCCGAACAACACCTTGCTTCCTCAATCCTAATCCTTTTCCTCACCGGTCACCCCGCATTCATATCCCATCACGCTCATCCACTACCTTCTTTCCCTGTCATAAGCGTCCACGCTATTTCATTCTCTAATGCGCAGCATCACGCGAGGCCTCAGCGAGGTCCAGCATTTTTGCCACACGATTTGCGAGCAGGACCGGCATCTCTGTGCGAGCGCTTTATTCGGATGTCGATGCTGCAGTGGTAAGGCTGACGATCTGACTTCAAGCAGACGCACTACTCCTAGGTTGGGATATTAAGCGAGCGATGAACATCGCGACCGGTCGTAATCGTCAGGTTCTAGTAACGCTCTGGACCAATCGTTCCTCGCTGAGCTCACCCCTTGCGCTCCAAGTGCAGTACTTCTAAGCGTGCTGAAATTGACAATCCCTTCAGCTGAGCCAGAAGGGACAGACGGAGACTCAACACTTTTCAGTCCACCAGAAGCATCCGCGGCTCCAACCCAGAAGTCTGCTGACACTTTACCCTGTACAGAGTGTTCAAACTTCTGCCAGGCAACTTTCCACTGATGATCTTCTAGGATGATAGCCTCAACTGCTGTACGACCCTGTCACTGGGCGCCACAGGATCATCGCTCACGTTCAAGTGACTGCAATATCAATGTGGCGCAACGTTTGACTGCGCCACAGTAAAGGTGGGCAGTCTGTCGCTCATGTGAACCGCCTGCACGCTGCATATTAGCCAAGATGTTAGCTGCATATCCAGTCGGCTTCGGGGTCACTCTCCAACTCAAGACCGCGGTTCCATGCTACTTCAGCGCCTGTACACCCCAGCTTACGTTCCACCACACTTTGAACTCGATGAGCCAGGAACTGGCCGACGCCTCGCGCACGCACTTGGTCTGGAAGGACCGAGGCCGTTTGCGTGCCTTTTGCTAAGTTGAGATCGCTTGCATTCGGGAAGAGGCTTGTGGTTCCGGTGAACAAATGTTGGGGGAGCGCCTGTCTTGTGACTCCTCATACGCTACGATTGTTCTCTGCTCTACATTCTAATCGCCACTCACGGAATTCGGCAGTTCTTAAGGCAAGATGAGACGTACTGGGGCAAAGGGGATGGCACAACTGCCATACGTTCGTCTTGCATGATGTGGGACAACCCTAGAAGTGGTTTGCAAGGCAAACGATTGAAGGCCACCGACAATTGGCCCGGTGAGATAACGCTCTCGTCTTCAGCCTCGGCTGTACCTTCTCTCAAGCGCTCTCCATTCTGTCTTGGGATTTGCAGATTGCCCAGCGCCCACCCGCTACCCGGTGAGGCGGGCCGCAGCCCTCGCCTCTCTCCCACTTGCTTGGAGCACCCGCTCTGTACTGTTTTCGTAAAAGTTTCCGTTCCAGTTCATTTCCCGTGCGATGTTGCAGCCTTGCTTCGCAAGCCCCCGATGGCTCGGCCGGCCTCCAATCGGCCGCATGCTGTATGCCATATGCCGGCCCACCGAACAGGCTCTTGGGATGTCTCGATCGCTCACCACAATTCCAGATCAGCGTAACCACTTTGCCCTGAGAGGCAAAGGTTTCTCATCAGCCACCCGCGCCACAGGGAGTATTCCAGAGGGTCTCTATATGGCCATTTGCTCTTTCCAACGACCGAATTACGGCATCCATGTGGCTCACGTTGCGCCATGTTGAAGCCATCATCTTGCCGATACAACTCTTCCATATCACATGAAACGGGATACGCTCATCGAAGGGGACCATGCTGCCGGGTCCCCTGCCGCCAGGCTGTCGCTGAGTCCGGCGCAATGGGCTGAGAGGCGTAGTTTGCAAATTGCCCTGCGTGCCGTACCTTCAGTGATTGGTAGAGAGTTCAGTTGGTACTGGGGCGCATCACCGGCCGCCGACTGGAACGATTCAGCGAGTTTCCCTTGCATATCCCTTCACCTCTTCGCTCAGTTTGCGCTAGCTCGGCGTGCGTCTGGTTTCTTTTGCGATGAAGTATTGGTGTTCTACAGAGTAGCAACGCGCATTTTGACTCTGGGGTATCCAATAAGACTGTGTCTGCGTGGATTGTACGCAGCGTCAGGCTCCAGCTGTAGCCCGCTGTGAACACATCGAGGCGGCGACCGGCTACTTACCGAATCCACTGCAACGGGAGCTAGCACCGTCGCGTGATATACTCCTCCGAGGCACAAGCCACATTTTCGCCTTCTTTTCCCTGCCTCGCATTCCAATTCGTGGTAGGTTCGAAGTGTGGGAGCGACCCTGGACTTATTCACTCGCGCACAAGCCACCCCTTTTACCAGTCTATGATATCCCCTAGTACTAGGGCGCGATTCTTCCTCCAGCGCATTGTTCTTCAGATATAACTGCACGATTGACCTTGACTCTTTTTCTCTCCCACACCCCCAGGCAGCTTCTCCTCTCTGCCCTTTCGTCCACGAAACTGATTTCTGCCGGGCTCGTCGCTCCACAAACAAGCCGTCGGAGAGAGATCGGCATTAACGAACCTTATGGTCATAGCCACACCAACAGATGACTCTTTACCACCACCCTCTTCCACTTAGGGTGGTCACAACCCAACCGTACTTCCACCTGATGGCTTCACCATCCGAAGATTCTCCTATTGATGGCGACGTATTTATTACCCGCATCCAATACGTATCGCAGGAGCGACCTCCACAGCCAGATACGGGCGAGCGAGCCGAGACCGATTTCGCAGGTTTTGGGGGCCAATTCGGGGATCGAAGGGCGTCATATCCACATCAGATCACCTATCCACATCAAATCGAATTTGGCGAGGGAGATGACACCGTTAGACAGCCACGCTCGCATTTACAGGCTGAAGCGTTGCTGAGTGCATCATCCGGAGCGGACGTTGGCCCTTCGCTTAGCAGTCCATCCACCACACCTACCCCGAATCGAATTTACTTCCCGCCCCCAATGCAGCCTTCGGAAGCTCAGGAAGCTCGTCGAGTAGTTGAGCGGCGTCGTAGGCGACGCAGGCGAAGCTCTGGTATGTTTACTATCTCTTTCATTCTCCCAAGATAGGCACTCGCCTTCCACATCTCTTCACGAACTGCGGGCCTCGGTCGTCAGCATCGCCATATGAGCAGGCTCTGGTGAAGTCATCATCTCTTTAACCACCACCAAACAAATTTGGCATCAGTCACGCGTTTTATACGCATTCACTGTCTTCGTCCATCGCTGATGAGAAACAGGACTTCGTACCCAATACTCCGATAGTGCTTCGACCGAAATCTCTGAGCATACCATGGACGCAAACGGAAACTGCGGCGACGACGATCGCGGACAGAGTACGACACCTACTCCCGACTACAATATACCCAGCTACCCCCCATCCCAACGCTCCGAAGAGACGGATGAGGGTCACAACGAGGGAATGGCACCCACCTCTCCTAGCCCATTCTCCGTCTACTACCAACACAATTCTGATCATATCAGAGCCCAGGTGGAGGAATATGAAGAGCATATTCGCGGTGACTGAGCGACCGCGAGCAAGCTGGCCACACACCGGCCCAACCTGCTACGGAGAACGACTAGAACAAGCCAAAGCACTCGGCGCTCTGTTGGGGATCATATGGCTTCAACGAGGACCATACTTACGCCTCGGCGTCAATCCTCTTCCCCCTACGTATGTCGTAGGCGCAGGTCTCGTCCAAAGCAGATGTAAAACGTTTCTATCATCTCATCTTTCTGTTTTTGTCCGCCCCTTCTTATTTTCCGTATTCTTTCCATAGCACACCCACCCGCTGTGCGAGGACACTCCTACTCTTCAAGTGTTTTGAATACCCTGTACAATGACGCCAGCTCTTTCGCTTTCATCTTCCCCTCGCACTATCAGATTGAGAACTAATTAGAATTACTTGAATAACAACCAGCAATATATTTTTTATGAAAATTTCCTCGAGGCTTCAAACTGATCCTTTCTCTTACCGAAATACATTCCCTCCATTGGAAGCCGAGGACAGAACCTTGTTCATCATCAATGCTGTACCGTGTGGTTCTTCTAAAAAGCATACAGGGAAAACAGTTGATAACTCACAGTGGCAGAGCCACAAATCCATACAAAAACGCACAGCATCTAAGGGCGCAGCGACACAAAGCAGGTCAGAATCATTGAGAGGCGACGGTCGATACCCTCTCTTATCGCTTTGGAGGATGCGATGCGTTGGCAATATGTATGCAAAGCGGGGTGTGCAGATGGGGCTGCCGCTGGACTGCGCCTTCCTGCAGCCTCCCCAAAGCACCTGTGTACCAGAGCACAGCAGACAACTGCTTTGTCGCACTTTGCGTAGCATCGTCATGATCAGTGGAGGTTACGATTGACTTTCCTAAGACGCCACCCACTAGCATATTCCTGGCACAAGCGTTCTTGGGCAAGGGGAGCACGGACGACGATGGGTGGTCGGGGCTTTCCGGCAGGGTGCGAGTGGTTCGCGGCTGCCACCAGCTCTTGACGTTGTCATTGATGTTCGCGGCAGATCCATCGGAGGCCGAAAGGTGAAGCACAGAAAACAATATGGCAAGGCTTTCGGGTCTACAGAGAGATGTACTTTCGCTCTACCGACAATGCTTGAGAGCTGTGAAGGAAAAACCGGCTGTAAGCTCTCATCGCTCCTCTGCGCCACACCTTGGAAGCATCCCTCTAACAACAACAGAGTACACGTGAGAATTTCCGCGACTTTGCGAGGTGAGATTCAATCTCTAACCAATACGTCATGCACGTGTGCGATGCTAATGACAACATGGCAGATCGGAATTCCGCCAGCACATGGAACTCAACAAGAAGGACTTCGGCACGATTGAGTATTTGCTACGAAGAGGACGGAAGCAGTTGGATACCTATCGGGATGAAGGCATCCAGAACGTTTCAAGATAATTGTTGACGAGAAACAAGGCGTGCGGGGACGTTATTCGACTGCTGGATGACGACGCCCATTTCCTGTATCTGGACGACTTAGGCATCAGGCGTTATCCCAAACAATCAAAGTATTGGAGGGACATGATGATCATTCGAGAGGAGATGCGGAGAAGTGGGTAGCAAAGTTTCCGGGGTATCCGCCATGAATTCAAAGATCGAGATGACATCACGTGACCCTAGGCGAACATTCGAGAAGATGCCAGTGTCACCCCACAAAGAGATGCCAGCTCAATTCTAGCACTGCGCTCAATAGAAGCTTCTCGTACATCCTACCGACCTCCTGTGCGACCCAGCTTATTCGATGTGACCAGTCGACATCATCTATCGTGAGATCTGGAGATTTCTAGAAGCGTGCCGAGCTTCCTCCGAATATCCTCGCTTTTCGATCACGCCATGGAATGATGAGGCCATGAAGCCGTCGGCACGTTCCTGGCCCCTCACGAAAATTCGAGAACTCCACTCCCTCAAGTATATAAGCCCTCCCATCAACGCGTCAGTGCTGTTCGCCAGAAACATCAGCAAGCATTCGACCAAGTCTTCTATGCAACCACTGCGCAACACTATCCGAGTTATCCCTCGCCAGATAACCAAGCGTATCACCAAGCCCACAGTCCGAACCTTCACCTCAACAACACCAGCAACAATGTCTCTCTTCCCGCGCTTCACCCAGGAGTTCGCCCCCCTCTTCCGCCTCATGGACGACTACGACCGCCGCGCCTTCCGCGACATCAACGCCCAGCTGCGCGAAGTCCGCACCTTCACCCCCAAGTTCGACGTCAAGGAGGTGGCGGACGCGTACGAGCTGCACGGCGAGTTCCCCGGCATCGAGCAGAAGGACATCAGCATCGAGTGGACCGACGCCAACACGCTCACCGTCAAGGGCCGCCACGAGCGTGTGAGGGAGGAAGGCACGCGCCCCACGGCCATCGAGGAGGAGCACCACTACGAGAAGCCGTCCGTCGAGGATGAGCAGGCCGAGTCCAGCACCCAGGTTGCCAAGAAGCCCGACCAGGAAGTCGCTAAGAAGTCGGATAACGAGCCCAAGTACTGGGTCAGCGAGCGCTCGGTCGGCGAGTTCCATCGCTCGTTCTCGTTCCCCACCCGTGTCGATCAGGATGCTGTCAAGGCCAGCCTCAAGAACGGCATCTTGAGCGTCATTGTGCCCAAGGCTAAGGCCTCGCAACCGCGCAAGATTAACATCGAGTAAGCGCCTCCACGCCATCTCGATGTCTCCCGGCGTCGACTTCGGTTCGTCACATGCGGCTCGGCGGGGTTGTTTGTGAGTGATCTGTTGTCGACTTGGTCCGCGGCTTTCTCTCCACCAAAATCATCATGAATGCATGGAAAATGGGGTCAAGGTTTTCACGGATAATTGAGCATTAGCATGGAGTTGTTTCAGATTGTATTCCTTCTTTTCTGTACTTTCATCTTTGACGGCTAGGTAAGGTGGTAGTATGGAGAACGGGCTGGAGTAAAATAAGGAATGTAGTTTACCTTTTCAATTGACAAGATAACAAAAACTATTGAGTTTGCCATAAAATTACGCCTCGTAATTAGTGACGACAATGTAATAGCAGCAAGAGGAACGAAAGTACCTACCTTGGGTTGAGAAGGTCGTGATGAGGATGCGGACAGCTCGAAAAGTTAACACTCCACTACCGAGAACGTGGCTCGACCTGCATCTGCAATTGGATCGCGGGTCCGCCACAACTAGTTTAGCGTAGGCACATTGAACTTTGATCAGGACGAAGTGAGATTTCAGGTATCAGTGCAAGATCAATTATGTCCCTCACGCGCTGTTCCCTTGCGATATGCAAGAACCCTTTAGCCTAATTTATATCCGTCCACGGTATATCAACATTTCGAATATGTTACCGCTCTTTGAACCCCAAAATTAAAATAAAATATGCCTCGAACAAGAATCAGTGAGTTCGCGAGTTCTCAATTTTCATGACCAAGATGTCGCATGCCCCGGCCTCAGTCAATTTGTCCATAGCAATGGCAATGTCCTTGCGCAAAACCATAGCCGAGACTGCCACCCAGCTGCCATCTCCTTCTAAGCTGTTCACTGTAGGTGCGCGCTTGCCGGGAGTGATCTTGCAGGCAGCGTCGAGCTTCGGGCGCTCAATATTGTATGTGCATAGGACGTATTTTTGTGCGGCTGTTCAAGTCAGTACCATTCGTAGCAATGGTGGGTCCTAGAGACATACTGATGACACCCTTGATTCTAGCAGTGATCAGATCCACAAGCTTAGGGTCTGAGGCGTGTTTTGATTTGATGAGCACGGCGCTTGTGTCGACAACTGTGGAAATGGCCTTCAAGCCGGCGGCGCGCATAGTCTCTCCTGACTCCACGAGATCGACAATGCCGTCTGCAACACCGAGCGCGCACGCAGCCTCCACGCTTCCACCCACGAACTTGATCTTCGTCTTCAGCTTCGCATCGCCGGTTGTCTCGCTGTTCTTAACATTTCCCGCTTGTTGTGCCTCCAACTTTTTAAAGTATTGCTCCGTGAGATTTGTGAAACTCGTGACAACATTCTTTCCGATTAAGTCTTCCGGCTTGGTGTAGTCGCCCTTCGATGGGACCTGCACCTGCAACTTGCACTTGCCAAACTCGAGGTCCAAGACTTGCTCCACTCCCGTGGTAGCTGTCGGTGGCATGACGCACTCATGCTCGGCGACCTGGTCCTGCCCGGTTATGCCAAGGTCAACGCGGCCCTCTCCGACAAAGGTAGGGATATCGGCGGCGGGGAGAAATATCAGCGCGAGCGGGAGGTTCTTTACAAGGGCGATGTCGAGGCGTGAGTGGCGGTGAAACTGAATATCAGAGCCATGGAGAAGGTCTAGGCAGGCTTGGTTGAGACGGCCCTCTGCATAGTATTAGGGTTGATCTAGCGGTGGGGTAGGAGAGCGAGACATACTCTTGGGTACCGCGAACAACAACCGGTCGTTCAAACTGTTTCCCAGAAGGTCAGACAAGAAAGGCAAACTTCTGCTCCCCATGCGCGGCCTCGTTTCAACGGCATGCTCGCCATGCACCCCGTTGGCACCATTGACACCATTTGTGAGTGCACTCTCGCCCATTTTTGTGTAGGTAGGGAATGCAGGGAATTAGACGTACGAGTGGCTCAAGTCCATGCCTCTTAAATGATACCGCGGACTGCGGTACTGTGGCAGGGGCAAACCAATGCGTCAGGGCCTGCTAGCCTTTGATTGATGTCGACGCACGATCCCACCGGGTGCCCACGTATGACGGTCCAATTGGGCGTTGGGGGTTACAGGAGGAGCCGGAGCTGCGCGAACTGCAGTGAAGTGTGGGACGCAGTGAGCAGATTAGTCGTTTCGTGTGCACAGAATTGGTCCGCTTCACAGATATGACTCTGCCGGCGTAGTGAGGGGTATTCTTCCGCTTGTGGAGACCAATGGCAGCAGGCGTGCAGACGAAGAAGACCGCTATACGCGCTATAGAGAATGCCGGGGTCACAGCACGCAAGGTACATGTATGTAGAATGATGTGGTCGTGGAAGCTCCGATTTGCGGCCCAAATTTTTGATACATGACGCACCAATCACTTGTTGTAGGTGAAGCCATGCAGCTGCCCCGCGTGTGCCGGATTGGGACTAGCGCGTCTCTCCAGGGCGGTGGGCAGCGGCACAAATTTGGCTTTCGCACACAGCCATTTTGACACACCAGACCTCGCCGGCGCCAAATTCACCCGCATCCACGACGCACCTCCACCACGACACGGTCATCGCCAATACTTCAGTCGCTCCCAGACTCTAACAAATGTACGCCGGATCCATGCAATAGCTGCACGCTGCAGCCGCTGACTGCGCCAGAAACATCATGGATACCGCCAAGGTCCCGGTCAAGCTCGTCAAGGTCACCCGCGTTCTCGGCCGCACCGGTACGTCCATTCTCGAGGCGGATACGCTCGAACATCATGCGTGAAGAGGCCTTTTGGGCAGGTGTTGACATTGGCAGGCTCCCGCGGAGGTGTTACCCAGTGCCGCGTCGAGTTCATGGACGACACAACCCGAAGCATCATCCGAAACGTCAAGGGCCCAGGTACGGACAGCAGACGCAGGCAGGATTGTGTGGCTCAAACTAACTCTTGGGCAGTCCGCGAAAACGACATCCTCTGCTTGCTCGAGTCTGAGCGTGAGGCCAGGAGGCTGAGATAAGATGGGGGAAGCGTGGTAGATGGCGTGGTGGACACAAGAGACGACACCGAGACGGGAACAGGTCACGGCGCAGCCCGGGCATATGCATTCTACAGGGATCTTCTTCACGGCAAAGGCGCGGTAGTGTGCATCTTTTGCTTGTCATGAAATGAAAAGCCGTCCTGGCCCCATTTCTCAACCCTGGCGAATATCTGTGCAGCAGCCACTTCTATCTCTTCTCACAATTTTGCGCAAATGTCTCAATGCTGTCTACGTACACATGCGGCTGACTTAGGAAACTCTCATGGCCTCCAGTACACCTATACACCGCCATCTTCCTCCCACTTTCTTCCTCCACGTTCTTGATCATCCACTCCTGGTACACTGGCGGCAACACGCGGTCTCCTTCGCATATCATGTACGCGCACGGCAGCGCCGAATATGCATCGTTCGTCAGCGGTGACCTCAGGTGCGGACAGGCTGTCAGCGTGCCAATAATCTCTTCCGCTTCTGCGCGTGGTACATCGTGAAAGAAGTAATGCAGCGGATTTTTCAAAATTGTCAGACCTTGCTCGGGCTAGTCTCACAGATTCGTATTAGCGCCAATCTGAACGACACTCGTAGATCACATACAAGAAAGGTAAACCATCCGGCAGGTTCCTCCGCCTGTGCGAACGTCGAGAACACGCTCGCGCCCGGCAGAATCAGAAAACTTGCCATGAAGAATATACCAATCACACCCCCCGTCTTCCCCTCTTTCTTTCTCCGTTCCCGCTGGAATTCCGGAGTCGAACCAGCACAGGCTGTCCATCCTCCGCTTGAATGCGCCACCAGCAGTACGTCATTGCCTTCGTCCTCAACTAGCTGTTTCAAGAGGGCTTGTAGGACTTCTGCATCTCGACCCTGCTGTGGATGACCTCCTGGAGGAGCCGGTTGCTCGAAAGAAGGGTTGCTTGGGTCTGCGACTAGGCACTTGCGGTCTGCAGTGGGAAGTTGGGGACAATGCGTTTCGTAGCCACGTTCGGTGAGAAGGCGGAGAAACTGGGTGTAGGCCTGCGCAGGGTGGTACGAGCCATGGGCGAGGAGGATAGTGAGTTTATTGGACGTCATCTTCTAGAGCCTGCACGGAGCCGTCTTGGTGTTCGTTCTCGTCGTGGAGATTGGTGTGTCTTTGGCCATGTTGGAAGTACCTTTTGAGGTGAGATTTAGATGCCCGTAGCGCTTACCGCATTGTGCCGTAGGAATATTGTAGCATGGATTTACCATGACGATTTAAACCCTCCCACCTTCTACGACAGATAGTTTAGCCACAAGCTCTTGATTTTCCGTCTTCATGCGTTGCGCTCAAGTTCATGCAGTGTCAGTGCGTCGTTCCTTCCTCCAATGCTCGCTGTCGTTGCGAGCGCGCAGCCGACATCCCACGACATTCGACATCTCGTACCAATACTGCACTCCTCCCAATTCTTAACACGCGCAAACGGCAGAGGCTCCAGCGTGAGTTGTTGAGCACGTCAAGTATGTGACCGGTGGACCCTTTGTCGTGACGCAGTAGACAGAGCTAGAACTGCAGCCCTATCTAGATTCTGGGTGACAGCAACCCCAAACTCCCAAATAAAGCAGGGCTTGCAAGCTCGGAGCGTGGGTGATGGCTTGCGAGAACAGCATATCAACGTCGCTTGACAAAGCCATAGAGGCTTAATTGGGTACATTCGCTCTCCACCAATATTGCAAGAACTGAACGGTGGGCAAGTGTCATCCGATACTTCTAAGCTAATTCGCTGGGCCAGAACACGCTTTCTGGTCGTGCTTAGCTATACGCTAACGACGTTTGTCTGACGACCTAGATTACGCCTCCTGTATTCGTTGCTGAACGCCACACATTGACCACCTCGTGTCCTATGTATAACAGACGCTCGGCGAATTTCTGTTCGCCCGTACACTGCTCAGCGAATGGGGCTAGCTGAGTAATGAGAGCGCTTGGCAATAGGTGCTTATTCATGACTCTAAGCCTAGACGCATCAAGGCTTCGCGAAGAAGGCTTCGGGTCTGTTCAGCTGGGCATCCACACATCCTAATCTAGTCATGGCTTGTACGTGGAAAGAGGATGGAGCCGAAAGGTCATGCATTAGCCTCAAATCTTTGTTTGCTGTTCAAGATATATTTGGTATTGGCCGTCAACGGATGTCGTTTGCGAGTGTCCTTATCCTTTCAACCATTCATTTGAAATTCCCTTCGTCGCGATAATGGACCGTGTTACTTGGATTCTGCCTCTTTTGGCACCTATAATCACCTCGCTTGCAAAAACAGTGACTTACAATTAGGATATCACATGGTGAGTCTGTTTGAGCTGTTTGTTTTCCTTTTTTGGAAACGCTTTATAACTTATGCTACCTAAAGTCAACGCCGCTCCGGATGGCTTTAACCATCCTGTCATTGGTATCAATGGTAAATGGCCTCTGCCGAAGGTCCAAGCGAATGTTGGCGATACCATCGTCGTGAGAGCAACCAACAAGCTCGGCAATGAGACTACCGGTCTCCATTGGCATGGAATGTTTCAAACCGGTACGCCCTTGCCTAAATCTTTGAACTCTATCAGAATTTAGAGACTTATGCCCCGCATCAAGGTTCCAACAACATGGACGGGCCGGTCGGTGTGACTCAATGTGGGATCCCCTCTGATAGTAGCTTCACGTATCAGTTCACGGCAAACCCTGCAGGATCCTTCTGGTATCATTCGCACGCGTCCGGTCAATATCCCGACGGACTTCGTGGACCCATGATCATCCACGACCCGAACTGGGAGAAGAACCTCAAGATTGAAGACCAGTATGCCATGACCGTGTCCGACTGGTATCATGAGCAGATGTCAGGGCAGGTTCATTACTATCTCAGCCAGACGAATACCGACGACCATGACGGCGCTGAACCCATTCCCCAGGCGACCCTGATCAATGACAAAATGAGTGAGAAGTTCAAGATTAAGCCGGATAAGCGATACCTAATCTGGATTATCAGCATGTCCGCTCTTGCAGCCCACTACGTTAAGTTCGACGGACACCAGATGCAGGTTGTTGCGATTGACGGCGTGCCCGTCAAAGAGGCTCCTACAGATGTCATCAACATCTCCGCCGCGCAGCGTTACGACGTTATCATCACAGGCATCGAAAATTCGAAGAAGAACTACGCCTTTGTTGCTTCGTTTGACCCGGACATGTTCGATACCGTGCCAGACGATTTGAACATGAACAGTGATGGCATTCTCGAATACGATACGTCCTACCCCAAGCCGGATCCTATCCGAGAGCAGGCTTTCACGAACGTGTTGGATGACTTTGGACTTGTGCCTCTTGATGGTCAGGCACTTCTAGGTAGCCCGGGCCAGACCGTCACTCTCAATGTCAACTTCACCCAATTCAGTGTCGGCGCACGGTAAGTCACTACGCGCAAATGCCATCGGTCTTGTGCTGATAATCTGTATAGTGGTGCTCTTGGAACTACCCCGTATATCGGTCAAAAGGTGCCTACGCTCTTTACCGCTCTTACTACCGGTAGAAATGCGAACAATCCCAAAGTATACGGTGAGACGGTCAACCCATACATCCTCGAGCCAGGACAGATTGTCCAGATCGTTCTAAACAACCTGGACGATGGTGGCCACCCCTTCCATCTCCACGGCCACAACTTCCAAGTCGTTTCCCGAAGCAGCGTCCAACCCTGGGACGGCCAGACCGCCCAATTCCCTAAAATTCCCGTGAGAAGGGACACTGTCAAAGTCCCGGCTTCAGGTTCCATCGTCATTCGCTTCAAAGCCGATAATCCAGGCATCTACCTGTTCCATTGCCATATCGACTGGCACGTTGAGTCTGGTTTGAGTGTTACCTTCATCGAAGCGCCTATGCAGCTGCAGAAGCAGTTTCCTAGCGGTATCTGCGCCGAACAAAAAGCGATTTGCAAAAAGCAAAACATTCCTGTTGAAGGAAACTGCTCGGGGAATACTAGGAATCCACTGGACACGTCCAATTGCGTGCAGAAGGAACAATTTGATCCAAATCCGTACGGTGCATTAATCAACCCGCCTGCCGGCCGAAGGGCACGATCCTTCGCTAGAGAGCTTGCTACTGCACGAGCGGGAGCATGAAAGGATTTCCTATTTAAGATGTTTTGGGGGGTAATAATAGCAAGCAGCGCTTGTAGTGTACATAGGAAGAAGATTCAATCTTGCTATCTAGTAATCCGACATCTTTTTTCAATATTCGAGTTCTGCCTCTTTACACTAAGCCTTAAATAGATTAACGCTGCCACAGCAATCATCCATCTGGAGATGCTACAAATTGTTCAACCAACTTACTTCAAAAGTGTTGATTAATTACTACATTGTTATAGAGCATAATACAAGACCTCGCATAAGGAACGGAAACAGCAGCATTAGCCAAGCAGAAGATATAATAACCGGGACTTTGCTCCGCTTTCACTTTCGCTTTCGCTTTCGCGCTGCTCGGAATCGTATCCCCGCGCAGATCCCGCCAAAAGAAAGGCGCCCGACGCAATAACCATCGCGTCTCTCATGGCATTCGCGAAACAAGCGTGGTGGTCAAACCAGAAAGCTAATCTTTTCCAAGCCGGCCTCGAAATAGTGGAAGCCTTTCGAGAAGTCGACGTGGGTGTGCTCAATGGTCCATGGAGGCTGGACCCCTGGCAGCCTTGCGCTCGTCTAGCAACCGAAACTCCATCCTCCGCGCCGATGCTCCATCGTCCGATCATCCGCCTGATGTCTGCCCAGCCTACCGCCCGCTCGTTGCTCTCACGCACGAAAGACGGGCATAGTTTCGAACCAATCACAATACACGTATCCTTTTAGCAGCCTTGCCTACCGCATAGAGGCGCGCTTGGAAGAGCTTGAGGCACCGAAATGGAAGCTTGGTCCCATAGCCGATGCCATGGAGCATCGGTTTTCGGGACGGGTGCGCATCGCTTCCGCGGTCTAGGGATTCTTTAAAGAGGCCTGGCAAGCACCCTGGTTTTTTTGGCGCGTGACACGTTCTCCAGCTTCTCTTCTCTTTTGTGGCTTTCGCCTCTTTCCTGGACTTCGGCATACATTCTCCCGAATTCTATCGACAGTTTCTTCATTGAGGGCTTACATTTGGATCCTTCGTTCGCCCCGCGCTGTTCGCGCTTGCGGTTAATAGTAAGTCCAATATCACTTTTTGAGGCCGTCACAATCAACATCCTGTCGCACGATTGATGTACAGACAGCGGTCTGTTGACACCTTCCGCTTGTGCATTGTATCTAGTTTTGTGCCAACGGCCTGTACCATAGCCGTTGCAACCTTCGAAACTGCTAAAGACTCGCTCCTTCCTGATCTTGCTGACTGAGCGGCGCATCACAGGAACCTCTTTTAATATGACGACCCCCGCCACATTTTTCAACCCCCCGCGGGAGACCAAGGACCTTCAGGACGAGAAAACCGCAGAAGCATATGAACAAGGCCACGACGTGGACCGGACCTCCAACCAAGCAACATATCTTTCGCCAAATGCTGACATAGAAAAGGGGGCTCAGAGCGGGGCCGCTTCCACAATCAGCGACGAGAAAACACTCGAGGAGTCGCCAGCGGCCGAGTCGCAAACAGATCCAGACATAGTAGACTGGGATGGACCAGACGATCCCGAAAACCCGCTGAATTGGTCAAAGGGGAGGAAATGGGGACTGATTGCCTGTCTCGGTGCCGTGACACTCGTCACACCTCTTGCATCCTCCTTCTTTGCGCCCGGAGTACCGCAAGTCCTGAAAACATTCAACGAAACATCGAATATCATTGCCGGCCTCGTGGTTTCGATTTACATTCTCGGCTTCGCTATTGGACCCCTCATCATCGCGCCCATGTCCGAACTGTACGGAAGATTTATCGTTTACCACATCTGCAACTTCCTCTTCGTAATCTTCACCATCGCATGCGCGCTCAGCAACAGCATGAGCATGCTCATCGCCTTTCGGGTTCTGGCAGGGTGCGCGGGCTCCGCGCCTCTAACGATGGGCGGCGGAACCATCGCCGATATTTTCCCGCCCCAAGAACGCGCAGGAGCAATGGCGATATGGTCGATTGGGCCGCTTCTCGGACCTGTCCTGGGCCCAGTGGCGGGAGGCTTCCTAGTCGAAGCCAAGGGCTGGCGCTGGGTGTTCTGGATCCTGGCCATCTTCGGCGGCGTCTTCGCACTGCTCCTCTTGGTCGTCGGTCGCGAAACATATCACCCTACTATCCTCGCCCGCAAAACGGCTCGGCTACGGAGAGAGACGGGCAATGCCAACCTCCGCTCCAAACTCGATTCCGGACTCCCGCCCAGAGAGGTGTTCATGCGGAGTATCGTCCGGCCGATGAAGATGCTCATCTTCTCACCAATCGTGCTCCTCATGTCCATCTACGTCGCCATAAACTACGGTATCCTCTACCTCTTTTTCACGACCATGACCTTCGTCTTTGAAGGCACATACCACTTCTCTTCCGGCGCAGTCGGCCTCTCGTATCTAGGTATGGGCGTGGGCTTAATTGCCGGCATGGCCTTCCTCGGCACCACATCCGACAAAATCATCAAGAAGGAACAAGCAAGAGGAACCGCCCTCCCCGAACACCGTCTCCACCTCCTCCTCTCCGTCCCCGGCGCCGTCTGCCTGCCCATTGGCGTCTTCGTCTATGCCTGGACCACCGAGAAGCACGTTCACTGGATAGCCCCTATTATCGGAACTGCGCTCGTCGGCCTGGGCAATCTGACCGGCATGATGACTATCCAGACGTATCTTGTGGACGCATTTACGATTCACGCTGCGTCTGCTATCGCGGCGAATACCGTGTTGAGATCCATCTTCGGCGCCTTTCTTCCGCTTGCTGGGCTGGACATGTATGATGCCTTGGGGCTGGGCTGGGGAAACAGCTTGCTAGGTTTTATTGCGTTTGCTCTGATTCCTGTCCCGATCTTCTTTAGGTATCGTGGCGAGAGGATTCGGACTAACCCTAAGATGAATGTGCAGTTTTAGAGATGTTGCGTTGAGCAAGAACTAGGAGGATTGATTGTGCGTCGCGAACATTTTGCATTAGCGTGGTGCTTGGGGACATATCAACTTTGCAAAAAATGTCGCTGTTGGCATAGATATCGTTATTTAACGCATTTGCATCGTACTATTCACTCACCCGTATCACGGCATCTGCGATTGAGATAATTAGCTATCAATCTCTTTCAAGTTTACAGTACTAGCGCATTAGTTTCCGTACACTCTGACCACTCTACCAAAATTCACACTAACGCGTTAACTTTAACTCATCACCTATCCCCCAAACCACGCCTAATTTGCACAATTTTAGGATTAAAATAATGCCCTAAAGACGCTCTATATTACAGACACTAATATTAGCGACCCTACCGCTAGCGCGGACGCGCAAGAAGGAGCTAGATCTAACTACGCAGGTAATAATTCTTTAGTATATTAAAAATAGAGTTAAACTAAAGGTTATTATAGATAAGTTCTACCTCCTACGTAGTACCTATTATAATATAATTAAGTAATAGAATTAGTATACGACTGTTGTTACGCCTATATTAGTATTACTGCCCCGCACGTGCCCTTGCTAAGCGAGGCCCCACACGTACCTTCGTATTAGTATACATATTATTCTATACTACGCCCACTATTAGAAATTAATACTGCGTGCTATATCTTTTAGATGTGTAGTCTAGTAGTATAGAGCTAGCCAATCACAACTGTTATCTCTCTGCCTTATTCTAGCTAGCTAAAGAAGCTCTCTTCGCGTAGTAAGTAAGCTATCTTACGCGTAGTTTAGAAGTACCCTTAAATTAAGTACGCCTAGCTAGTCCTTTAAGCTCGCGACTAGCGCCTAGTATTAAAGAATATAATATACTAGCTGCTTAAAAGGGATTATATTATAAAGTAGATAGCTAATAGAAGGCCCTCT